>JAEIFU010002567.1:0-41611 GCA_018904235.1 Lordiphosa stackelbergi
GTGTTTGGACTACCTTGTATTCATTGTGTAATTGTTTCATATTGGTACTAAAAATCTAAAATTTAATGAAATGTTAAAATCTAACGTTCTGCCAACAAAAATATTTTTGGGAATATTGGTCTTTGGGAATGCCAAACCATCCATTTTGCCGTTTTGAGGTATTTCTGATGTACAATAGGATAGGATCTTTTTGTACCTTCATAAAATCTTTTAGAAAAGAATAAACAATGTTCAAGGCTGAAATTTTCAATGTGGACCGAAATTATGCGGAGCAAGTAATAATTTTAGGTAGCAATAGGGACGGGATGGGATCAAATTTAAAATTGGAGTTCGAGATCGAGGCGGGGTAGTCTTAAATTCGGACTGGTTATATGCGATAATTGTCAAATCGCTCACTTACTTCAATACTGGCATAATTCAAAATAATCCATTTTGAGAAAAATACGTTAAAAGTTCTCAATAAATTTAACTCAGAAAAAGTGATTTTTAGTAAAGAGTTAATTAATAAAAATATTATAAATTTAAAATGCTTATTGATAGAACATGAAAATATGATGTTTTAACTGAAAGCCAATGTATGTTTGCTCAATATCGACTGCAGGACAACTGAGATATGACGTTCTCGCACTAACATGAAAATGAACCTGTAAAATTATTATGAGACATATTTTCATATCACATGGAAAGTAAAAGAGATATCAATACGAAAATTTTTACACAAATTAGTACTCATTAACTCAAAACTCCTATTTTTTGAGTTATGCCAGTATTTAGTACACACCTGATCATATTAATAGTAGAGAATTTTTTAATTATAGATGGTTCTTTTTTTTTTTTTTTAATTTTTGGTTTTTTGTTGTTGTCACGTCGGCGCGACAGAGTTGTTGACAACTTTTAAATTTTTGGTTTTATGGTAGTTGTTCACAAGTATCAATGTCTGTAGACAGCTGGTAACTAAAGGTTTTTGAAGAGCTGAGGTTCGACACCTTTTTTGTTGGCACACCCCAGTCCATAAACGTTCCAATCTAGTACTATCGATTTCGCATAGTGGTTCTTGGTAGTTTTTTTGACTGTTGCACACAAAGGTTATATGCGATACTCAATACACCGCTCACTTACTTCAATACTGGCTAACAAAATAACCTTTTGGAGAAAAATTCGTTAATGTAACCGAAATTTATTAAAATTTTAATGTATATTCGAAGTTCGGGATAGATTTTATTTAATTTGTTTGGATAACTTTTTTTTATTTTTTTTTATTTTAGTGTTGACAACTTTTAATTTTTGGTTTTTTGTTGTCAATGTCTGGCCACACTGTGACAAAGAGTTGAAAGAGGGGCTGCCCCGTATATCAAAGCTTTTCTATAAATTGCGAGTCCACCACA
Organism: Lordiphosa stackelbergi; assembly: GCA_018904235.1. NCBI lineage: Eukaryota > Metazoa > Arthropoda > Insecta > Diptera > Drosophilidae > Lordiphosa > Lordiphosa stackelbergi. Next base: position 1,386 of record JAEIFU010002567.1, read on the forward strand.
CATTTCGCCTGATCATAATAATAGGTACAGTCTCCGGTTCTCACAAGTATCAAGTGAATAATTTTGTAATCAGTGATCTTTTGGTAACTAAAGGTAAATTAAGTATAGCTCCTGTCAATACAGAAAATTATTTTTTTTTAGAAAAAAATGGGTCGAAATTCTCATTGTACTAAAGAAGAAGATCGATTGGTTCTTATTCTGAAAAAAGAAGTCAAATCTTTACGAGCCATCTCCAAAAAATGCATTAGAAAGAAAACCAAGACAGGAAACCAGTGGAAGGCCACAAAAAACAACAGAAACCCTTGACCACTACATAGTATCTTTGAGCAAAAAGGACCCATTTAAGTCATCGAAGGCTATTGCAGCCGAAATTGGGAATTCAGTTAGTGCTCCAACTATCCGAAGACGACTACAAGATGCCAACCTACCAGGAAGAATTGCCAGAAAAGTCCCACTTATGCGCAAAAAAAATATCCCCGTGAGGCAAACTTTTGCAAAGACTGGGTAGGATGCACCGGGGAGAAAAAATGGAGAAACATATTATGGAGCGATGAAACCAAGATTAATTTGTTTGGGAATGACTGTGAAAGGAATGTTCGACGCCCTAATGGAAAGGAATTCCATCCACGGTTTACAAAAGAAACAGTCAAACATGGAGGTGGCAATATAATGGTATGGGGTTGCTTCTCCTGGAATGGCGTAGGTTCAATTTATCAGACCTCGAACACTATGAATGGTGAAGAGTACAAATCTATATTGGAAACAGTTATGAGAACAAATTTTGAGTTTGAAACACTGTTTTCTGTCACTTTAAAGTCAGAGTTGATGTGTGTACCTATTAATAAGATCAGGTGTGTATATTGCACGCTGCTGGTTCCCCAGCAGGAAGACAGCTCAGCCCCCAGGACCTGTGGTGCGTGCTAATTGTTATCCCATGCGTTTGCCGTACTGTCTATGCCCTGTATTATATTAGTCCTTCTTGTTAACTAAAGCGTGATTTTTTAGATATTATCTTTTGGGCAACACTGGTTTAAACAGCTCACGCACGTTTCGTGTTTTGTTTCACTGTCAAACATCTTCAGTTTGGTCCACCAAAATTACATTGTTGGACATTAAACCACCAACATGCTTACGTAGAGTGCGAACTGAAGAAAATATCGCAGCTGTATCGGCCAGTGTTAATGATGAACATCAATTATCGATTCGTCGCTGTTCGCAGCAATTGGGCCTCTGTTACTCAACAACGTGGAAAATTTTGTGGAAGGATTTAGGTGTGAAGCCTTTCAAAATACAGCTGGTGCAAGAATTAAAGCCGAACGACCTACCGCAACGTAGAATTTTTGGTGAATGGGCTCTTGAAAAGTTGTGTTCAGCGTAGAAGCTCATTTTTGGCTCAATGGGTACGTAAATAAGCAGAATTGTCGATTTTAGAGTGAATATCAGCCAGAAGCATTGCAAGAGCTACCAATGCATCCAGAAAAAGTCACAGTTTGGTGCGGTTTATGGGCTGGTGGCATCATTGGACCGTACTTCTTCAAAGATGATGCGAATCGTAACGTAACTGTGAATGGTGAGCGCTACCGTAAGATGATATCCAACTTTTTTTTGCCCAAAATGCAAGAGCTTGACTTGCATGACATGTGGTTTAAACAAGACGGTGCCACATGCCACACAGCAAGCGGAACAATAGAGTTATTGAGAGGCGAGTTCGGTGAACATTTTATATTACGTTCGGGACCGTTCTATTGGCCGCCTAGATCGTGCGATTTAACGCCTTTAGACTATTTTTTGTGGGGCTATGTTAAAGCCCATGTCATTGAAGCATTTATTCTTGAGATACCGACCGAAATGTTGGAAAAAGTATGCCAAAATTGACTAAGCGGGCTTGAGGCGCAAATTTTTATTTTTTTTTAAACTTTCCTATAGCTCTTAAAAATCACCCTTTTATATAAAAATGTTGCATTAATCCAAATACAAACACATATTAATAAGAATTTGGAAATCAGCTCTTTTTTTTTTATTTAATTACGAGTGGAACTAATATTTGGTTGTAGTAGTAGGTACTCCGCCCATGAAAAAAGTAAAAGTAATAGGTTAAATGTGTTGTCCTAATCAAATCTTACCTCTTCTTTCTTACAGCTTTAATCTCTCCACCTATCCATTTTTATCCACTGTACCGCCCCAAGATGAGATCCATTTCAAGTGTGAGGGTCTTCATGATGGTTTCTATGCCTCAATCGAGTACAAGTGTCAGGTAAGAAACACGGCCTTGACTTGGCTTTAGGTAAATAAATGCCACAATTGGTCAACCCTAAGTGAAGTCCAACACGTAGTTTCCTTTTCGTTTTTGGTTGAAACCTGTTTTGAAGCCACGATCTTGACCTCAAAAAAAGAAATTAATAGCCGCAGATTAGTTATGGTTAAATCGGAATTAACAAGTTGGAAACTTTTTATGTATTTATGGCAGATTTACCATCATTGCGTGTATGGAATACGTCACGATTTCTTGTGCGCCAATTTTACGGCCTTTGATCAGCGTACGTTCATCTGTCACTTTGCTTCTGATGTGGACTGCGAGGGATCACAAAAGTACTGGAACAGGTAAGGCAAACAATTTGTTTTCAAAAAGCTTTTCTTATGCCTGGCACATTCACAGGAATGACGAATTATACATGGCCACAACGACAACATCAACGTCCACTAGCACCACTTTGCCACCACCCACATCACCACCCGCTAGACGTCGCAATCAACGTCCTCTGCGACGTCGTCGACCCATCGATGATTATTACTATGATGAGGATCAGTATGATGACTATTATGAGGAGCGTTTGAATAGGCGTCACAAACTGCGACCACGTCATCGTAAACCCCAGGTGGAACTGGACTATGATGATGAGTATGAGGAAAAGAAGGCAGAGGAGAAACCTCTAAGACGGAATCGCAATCGTTACCGAGATGAGGAGGAAGAACCTCTAGAAGATGACTACGAAGAACGACGTAATCGTCGCAGAGGTAAACCCTCTAATGCCGCTTCCAGCGGGCGTAAAGTCTCCCCACGTAAACCAGGTCGAGTGGATGAACGTAGAAGCTTCAATGAGGAACGTCCTCTGAACAACAGACGTCGTGGTAGTGAAAAACGCACTACCCCCATTTCCGCTCTAGACGATCTAGACGAATATGAGAAACCCGAGGCTGTGGATCAGGATCAAGAGGCAGCCGAAGAGCATACTTCATTGAAAGTTAAAACCACGCCGAAACCCTTGAGTGAATTTGTAACACCCAAAGCAGCCGCCGCATCGGTATATGCCCGTCCCAGAGCTCCTCCGCGCATAGCACGTCCTGTACCTGTAAATGAGAAAAAGAAGTATTCCTATCCGGTGCAGAAAAACACAGCCACCACTTCAGCTCCAGCTGCAGCAGAGCTAGAAGATGAGGATTACTTGGAAGAACCACATCAGCAGCAGGAGGATGACTACGAGCAGGCGCCAGCTGTACGAACTACAGCGTCTAGGCGACGCACCGTAAAACCCACTAGAAGTACTCTCCGGAAACCGGTCACTGAGCGCAAACCTTTGGAGGAGGAGTACTATGAAGAACCGCCAAGTCGCAAGCGTACTCAAACCACGAGCAGATCCCGCCTACCTGCAGCGGATGTGGATTTCGTGGATGAAGATTATGAGGAAAAACCCGTTCCCGCTGTACAAAGACCAAGATTAAGAAGCAAGCCGGCATCACCACGCAAGCCGGTGCCACGTCCACGTAAACCCATAGTGGAGGAGGAGTTGGAGGAGGAGGAGGAGGTGACGCCTGAGATTGAAGTGGAGCCATCTCCTCCAAAAACCAGAGCCAACTATTTGAGTAGCAGACGCAATCAGAAATTGAGTGTGGCTACGCGACAAAGGGCTCTACCCACTCAAAAACCACACCAGCCACCGAACTAGAGGAAGATAGCGAGTTGGCCGAACCGGAGGAGGCGCTTGAAGCTGAAGAGGAGCCCCTGGCGCCGGCAGCACCTGCTAAACCCCAGCGTCCCTCATCGGTACGTGTGGTAAAGCGACCATTTTTGCCCTCTCGTGGCGGTAGCCCTTATCTGCCACGTGGTCTCCAACCCGTGGGTTTGGGTGCCCTGAAACCGGCTCTATCTACCACTCAAAGTACACCGCTTGATATGGGTTCAACCATCTCGGGGGTGCGTCTATTAGAGCACGGTGCTCCGCTTCTACGTAGCGAGGATGATCCACCATTACGCACTACTCTACCTCCGCGTAGTGCTTTGCCCGCTACGCCCAAGCGTCCCGAACAGCCACCCAAACTCAATCTCGATGAGCTCTATGAGAATGACTATGATGTTACCCTAAATGATGCACTTGATCCCACGCTCAAACCGCTATCCCATCCACATCAACATTCGCCTACGCATCAGCTTCAGTATCAGAATCGACCTTCTGTCTACAATCCATTTGCCTATCAGCTACCACCATCATCCGCTTCACCATCTCAGCCAGCAGCGGCGGCGGCGGCCCCAGCAACTGGCTATAATAGTGATTCCTATTTCTCATCGACAGATATACGGCGGCGGGCTATTATCCCGGCGCAAGGGGCGCGTCCAAATCGACACGAATACGCTGCTGCCGGAGGATCCTCAGCAGGAGCATTGAGTCCTCAAATGGTGGGTGGACGACATGCCCAGCATTTCTATGATGACTTTGCATATTAGTCGAGGATACAAGTCTGTCAAAAACCAGGTAAGTAAGGTAAAATCCTGATAGTAGTCCGTATTTAATTTAATAACATCTTCTTTAGTTTCTTCAGCTGTAAATACGTTTCCCCGAGGACCAGTTGGAAAAGTTCCATGGTGCACGGTTCCAAAACTTCTTCTTCTCCCCTACAAAAGCTGTCTCTATTTTTAGTTGTTTAGCCAGAAACAAAAAATCTACTTATAATACTTTGTGTTAAGGACAAACAGGGCAAATAAGTTTGCGCAAAGATTTGAGACAGGTTTTTTTTTGTGGAAACAGATGATTAAGTTTGTTTGCGTTCCAAAAAAGTTTGTCCAAATACCAAAAATGTTTGTCTAAGTATTTGTACAAAGTGAAAAATCACATAAAAAATATGGCCAAAATAGTTTTCAAATATTTCTGAATGGAAAAAATGTTTGTAGAAATAAACATAAAAAATTGGCAAATAATTTACCCAAACTTCAATGAAAATTTGGCTTATATGAGATTTTGCAGGACTGAAAACTATAACAAGGGTTCCATAAGCAAATAGTTTGCAACGTTTTCATCAAAATTTGGCAAATTTGTTTGTCTAAATATTTGTACAAACTGAAAAATCTTAAAATCTAAATAGTTTTCAAAAACTTTCTGAATGGAAAAAATGTTTGTAGAAATAAACATAAAAAAGTTGGCAAATAATTTAACCAAACTTCAATAAAGAAAATTTAGCTTTATACTATAAAGTATTTATTTTAATAGCTTGCTCAACTTATACAATAATTTTTAAAATTTTACCCAAAAAAATATTATTCAACCTTTTTAAAACATATTTTTAAAAAAATATTTTAAAATAAAATAAAAGGTAAACACAGTTACCGTTAGAATTTTTATTTTTTAATTTATATATTTATATGTTAACTGTTATTTAGTGATTTTTTTAAAAAGTCCGAAGAATTAACAGTTTTTTGTTTTTTGTGTCCCACAGTAACAGTTATTCAGAGACTTTTATTTATATATGTTATCAATAACAGTTATTCAAAGACTTTTTATTTTTTCAGTCACACAATAAAATTTTTTTGACAGTGGAGGAACCATTGGCGATTAAAAAACAAAGATATTCTTGATCAGCTCGACAAGAGTAATCAAACAAGCCAAAGAGGATGAAATTAAAATTTTATTTCTTGTTTAATTTTATAAATAAAATCTTTTTGTAAAGTCTCGGAAGACAAATTACATCTTTGGTGAGTCAATACCAGTTTTAAGCCAGAAAACCCTTTTCTACGCTCACAGCGGACCACTTTCGCCAATTGATAGAGACTAGGAAGTACATACTTCATTTCTTCCCAATATTTCATGAGTTCACAGTCAATAGCTAGTATTGGCTTGGGACTATAATTTATGATTTCCGTTGTCGCCTTTTTGAAATTACAGTCTTCTTCATCCAAATCTGCGTCACTTGAATGCGGAAAAATTCACTTAACAATGAAGTTGGTTTGGGTTCTTCCACATAAGACGTTTTTTATTTAAAACTGTCTTAGATATCTGTAAAGTATCAAGATCAAAATTGTTAATGTGATTATTCCATGTTGAATATTATAATTTAACCCACATCTTGTGTTACATTAAATATTTGGCGAATAAGACGATTTAAATTTTGTTTTTTCTCCACCCGCGTTCGAGGATCCAAATAAATGGCCGAAACAATGATTTCATTCTCCAATAAAACGTAATCCCTTTTTTCTATACAGTCCGCCAATATATTGCCATTCAAAGACACAATGGCTCTTACCGTCAGCTTCATTTCCAACCAAACTTTATAAAAATCTCCAACAAGCGTTGCAAAATGATTTAAGTTTAGCATAGTAGATTTCCAACGGGTTGTCACGTCAATTTCTTGCTTGGTTAATTCTTTTATTTTAAAATTTTTTTTTAATATTTATTTTTTTTTTATTTTTCAAAACCCCCTTTGTGAGTCGTGACGCCTGTCAAAATTCTAGGAGAGAGAGAAGGCGAACGCTCTAATTGTTTTCTATGAGAGAGTGGTGCAAGGTATAGGAAAGGATTTGAAAAAGTTATATCAATCCTCAAGCGGAAGCGTATTAACAGTAAACGAAGCGGAGCACCCCGGGGTGCAAGTGCATGGGCTCGAATGAAGAGTACGTAATGTGAAATACTTATATAATACATTACCGTCAAGAAAGAAGCATCTCTCTTGGGTTGAAAGAACGTCGCTTACATCACCCCCTGCATGGCATTGGGTAGAACGAGCGTGTCTTATGTCGCTCCAAACATGGTATTGGGTCGGAAGAGCATCGCTTATGTCGCTCCATACATAGCATTGGGTCGAAAGAGCGTCGCTTATATCACCCCTTCTGGCTTGGTCGAACGGCGTCGCTTATTTTGCTTCTCTGCATGGCATTGGGTCGAACGAGTGTCGATAAAGTCCACCATGATGTAATTGAGGCAAACGAGCGTCGTTTGTAGCATCCTCTGCATGGCATTGCGGTCGACCTAGCGTACATTTTATTGACGAAATGTTGTAAACTTTGACTTCATTTATCATTGTTTCATAGTCAATATCCTCAGCCGCAGCAGAAGAAGTAGTTGGTATGTCGTCATCGTTTAAGATTTCCACGGCTTTGATCATATTTCTTCCGTTGTCCGTTGTTACACAGTATATTTGCTGTTTTGAAATATTGAAATTATCAAGAACATGTTCTATTTCTTGGCATAGGTTTACTGCAGTATGCTTTTTATGTAGCTCAATCATACCAAGAGTATAAATGATAAGCTTGTTGCCGTCATAATACTGCGCATTGATTCCCAACATACTTCGATTTAATCGCGTTGCAGTATCAAATTTTAAGCAAACGATTTTTCGTTTTAACGAAGAACGAATCGCTTCTGTCATGCGCTCGAATTCTTCATTAATTAGTGTACAAATATTTTTTGATGATATTGGAGCTATGCCTAATCCACTAAAAATTTGCCCAGTTAAGATCTGGAATGACTTCGAATCAAAAATTGAAAAAGGTAGCTTCTCAGTGGTAACCAATTCCACGCATGCCTTCTTCACGTCACTTTTGCATAGTTCTACAACCATTTTTATTTTCTTTTCGGGTACCTCGCAGTGCGCTTCTTTTTCATCTATGTAAATATAAGAAATAGGGTGGAAAGTATTTTTTGTGCAAAAATGTTTTAAATGACATAATCTTACCATGGATTTCTTTCCAAACGCTCTCATGCTTGCATTTTAAATGGCGTCTCAGATTTGTTACATAGTTACCTTGAAAAACACAACCACATATGTTGCATTTTGTCTTGTTTTCTCCCACAATAGCCGAAAAATAATTTCTCACAATAATATCTTGCTTCCGTCCCATTTTAGTAATTCATTAATAGTAAGTAGTTTGGTTAAGAGAATTCCAAAGAAACCCTTCGCAATGCCTACTCAAAAAATGTTTGGCTTGTTTGATTACTCTTGTCGAGCTGATCAAGAATATCTTTGTTTTTTGGTCGCCAATGGTTCCTTCACTGCGGTATAAGCAAAAGACTTTTATTGTGTGACTGAAAAAATAAAAGTCTTTGAATAACTGTTATTGATAACATTTATAAATAAAAGTCTCTGAATAACTGTTATTGTGGGACGAAATTAAATAAAAATAAAAAATAACTGTTATTTGCTGCGTAATAAAATAAAAATTACAAAATCTGACTTTTAAATAAATAAAAATCACTAAATAACAGTTAATGTATGGACTTTTAAAAATAAGAATTGTAACTGTTACGGTCCCTGGATAAAATACTTTAAAATTTTCCAACAGCAAAATAATTTGTATCAACTTGAACAACTACTTTAACTTACATTGACAAGAAGGTGATAAAATATTAAGTACAATTACTTACTTGAACCAAACTTTGTAAAAAAATATTTGTTAAAGACTTTAAAGAAAACTTTGTCATCAAATATACAAATATTCATAAAAAGTTTGTCTTGTTAAATACAGAAAATATTTGTACAAATTTGTTTTTTCTCAAACTTTTGTTCAAAACTATTTACCCAGCTTGCCCTTAACTATTTACATGTTTATACATTGTATAATACTCAATTGTCGTGATAGTAGCCGAGATAAACAAAAACAATTTGGCAAATTTGTCTGCTAACTAATTTTTATCTAGTAATAACATTGATCCTCTGCTCCGCTACACTTCAGAGACACCAACAACAGCAACAACAACAAGCACAGGCGATGTCCTTAATGTAAATTTTAGAGAAAATCAAATAATTAATATTTTAATTTAAACAAATCAATTTGCACACAAATTTTATATTTGTCTGCCTTATATTTAAGCTTTGTCCAGAGACTTAAGTCAAAGTGCTTAACATTGAAAAGAAAACAACAAAATAAACATAAATCAAAACACCCTAAATATTTATTGAAGATCGGGATCATTGGAAAGCAGACAAATTTTAAGATTTTCCGTTTCCTCCTCCAAATGGTCGAGTTTTTTCATTAAAATTATCTGCAAAAAAAGGGAAGGGAATAGTTAAGTAAGTATGGTTAACAATTTCTTTATAAAAAAATCTAACCTTGGCTGCTGAAATGATTTCTGTGGCCACTTTTAGAGGCATATGCTCTACAGATTTAACCAAGGCCATGGGTCGTATTTTGGCTATGTCCTCAATAGAACGGAAGCCAGCTGTATAGAGTTGCTTGGCGCGATTCTAGAAAATAATAAAGAACAACTGATAAACAAATTTGCATCCAAATCTTTCGTTACTAATTTACTTACAATTTTAACAGCCGGCAACTCCAGCAAAGGTTCCAGCTCCAAAGTGCCACACCTATCCATTTTACTAAGAATACGCTCGAACAAAGGTTTATAGCACCAAAACTCTTCCATTTGATCGCATAATCTTACTATGGCACTAGAAGCGGCTATGGACTGGCTTATCAAATGCTGTAGAGTTCCTCGCTCCACATTATACTTTCCAGCCACACTGGGTAGAGGCTGTAAACTCAATATATCCGCCAGTATCAATACTTTATACAAGCGATTCAATTGTAGAGCCAAAGGACCTTGTACAGATTGATTTTTAAAGAGTTTGGCGGCATGCGCCTCCGTAAAACCCATTTGGCGAAATAAACTTTGATTTGAAGTGGACAGTGTGGAGTAGACACGAAACAATATGCTCGCATCGGTTGGAAAGAGCTCATCACCACGTTCATTGGAGTTGAAACTCACCACCAGGTACAAGAGATGCAAATAATTGGTTAAGATTAATTGCTGTTGTGCCAACTGCAGTTCCTTGTGTATGGCATAGGCACGTTTATAGTCAATGCCCGCCTTAAAGGCGGCTCGTCCAATCTGTGTAAGTTGGAAACGTGTGGATTGGCCTATCAGCAAGCGACGCTGAGTACCTGGATTAACATCCTGAGTGGTTATAATATCAGAGCAGTTATTTTTGGACTGTGAATTGCTTTGCTCAGGGGTCAGCTGAAGCACCTTGTTTTTAAACATTTCACGAAGTATGCGCAAAACCAGCTCATCCACAGCTACTTCCAAGGCAGCAGCTTGAACCGCTAATAAAGTGCTGTTGACCAAACGATTTAAGTCCCGACGACAATCTGCCAGGTTAAGACCAATTACGCTGAGAATGAGAGACTGTTGAAGAGCGGTTAAAAAAAAGAGCAAATGAAATTTCTGTTAAAATCACCTGCAATCCCACCGCCTCCAGTTGATCCATTGAACTTAAAGCCTTGTCCATGGGTGAGAATAACATTTGTCCCACCTGCAGATTATCCTTGCTCTGTGCTATGAGTATACTCTCGCCGGCTTCACCCATTCCTGCACGTCCAGCTCGACCCACCATTTGTTTATATTTGCACAAAGTCATAAACTCCTGACCCACATACGGAGCACGTATAATCACACGCTTGGCGGGCAAATTGACACCCGCCGCCAAGGTGGAAGTGCAACAGATCACTGTGATTACACCAAATCGATAGGCGGTCTCTATATACTTTCGCTCATCTGTGGTTAAACCGCTGTGATGATAGGCTATGCCATAGGGTAGGGTTTTGGCCAACACAGGACTAAGTATGCCACACATCTTGTCCAAAGCATCCATTAGATCCAATTTTTCTTTCGACGATGCTCCAGGAACTTTTGTTTGGGCACAATGCGACTCAAGAGCATGGCCACATTTCTCACAATTCTTGCGGGTGGGACAGAAAACCAGGCAACAGTTTTCGGGAGAACATTCACTGATTAGACCAGCACGCTCCACAGCGGGGATTAACTGGAAAATATATATATATATTTTATATTTTTTTTGTTGTATAATTTTTTTGTATATTTATGATGGTTGTTTTTGCCGTAAGCCCAATGCCGATTCTTCATTTTTACAATTTAACAATTTTTGTTGCTTAAAATTACAATTTACAGTTTTTTACAATTTTTATAATTTCATTCTATTAATTTTATGGTAAAATTAACCCTATATTTTAGCTGCTTAAATTACTATTGTGCTTTGAAACGCAAAAGTAGCTCACATGGGAACCCGAAGCACAAAAATCAACCTAGAGGTCCATCCTTTGTCTTTCATTTAGACAAACGGAAGCTTAGCGAAAGAAAAACGGAAAGACTCGCGAATTACAGCTGTTGTTCTGTTATATTGTTTTTTTTTTTTTAATACAGGGTTGCCCATATTCGACGGACCCATGTTTTTTTAAAAATCAAAGAAAAAAATAAAAATTTGGCGGTTGGCAATCTTAATCATTTAATTTGTTCCAAGTAGATTTGTTTACATCAATTTTTGAATATGATATTCTCAAATGGCCGCCTCTGGCGTTGATGGCGTATTGTGCCCTTTTTGCAGCATTTTAATGATTTCGCCAACATTTTCGGCGGAATAGCGGCTATTCTTCACGAATGTTGTCACCTTGAGCTCTTTCTACGGTCTCTGCTTGTTAACGTAAACCTTTGACTTCAAATATCCCCCACAAGAAGAAGTCAGGCGGCGTCAAATCGGGCGAACGCGGTGGCCAGTCCAAATCACCACTTTTCGACATCAAACGGCCCGGAACAATTTCTTCAGAAAATCGATTGTTATGCGACTTGTGTGCGGTGGAGCGCCGTCTTGTGGAAACCAGACCTGCCCATACGCTGTCGACGCATCACAAAATTGGTCATCATGTCGCGATAACGCTCCTGGTTGATGGTAAACAGCATGGCCATTTTCATCTTGGAAGAAAACGGCCCATTGACCGTTTTCGCACTAACGCCGCACCAAACTGTGACTTTTCCGTCATAGAGGGCACTTCTTGAATCTCCTGAGGATTTTTCAGTGGCGTAAATACGGCAATTTTGCTTATTTACGGTCCCATTCAATGTGATATTTTTAATTTTTTAAAGCACGTTGAGTTTTTCACAATTGACTTGTTCTGTTGAATGTAAATTTCAACTATTTCAGAGCGCTCGCGTGGCGTGTATTGTTCCATGGTAAAAATCTGGCTTGGACTAACGCTTCAAACGCGGTATGTCATTAAGCGATCTGACATCTCTGTCAAAAGTTATGCAGATGGGTCCGTCGAATATGGCAACCCTGTTAGAATTAAAAAATACAAAATTAATGCCGCAAAAACTCAACAGACCATTCTCCCTCTCTGTCAATACTCGAATCAGTAATATATGAAAATATTTTAAGAGTAAAGATGGAATGCCTTACATGGCCTCGCACCTTGGCTAGTTGGATGAGGACGGCGTTTTGGCGGAAGACAGATTCTAAAAAAATCTTTTTTTTTTTTTTTCTTTTTTTTTTTTTCACAAACCGTCTTTTCCAGTTAATATACGCCATTCCTTTTTCCGTACTTGAACAAACAGCTCTCATATACTATTTTGCAGCAGATAAATTCTATTTAATTTTTACTTTTCTTTTATTTTTTTTTTTTTTTGGGTGGTTCGTACGTAGCGTAATTTAAAGTCTGCTGTATCCGACATGTATACACCGATAATCATGAAAAGAAATGTTAAACTGCGTTCCTGGAGGGTGAACATCCGAAAAAGTATGCAACATTATTTTCAAATTCGCTATTTATTATCCGATCTGAGATGTAAATTTCAAGGATTATAGTCATTGCTAATATAAATTTAAGTTATAAATTTGAAGTCGATACCATAAAATATATAGAGTTATTCAACGGGGTGGGCGTGGCAAAATTAGAATCAAACTTGATCTGCATTGCATGTCAAGTTTGGTGGCCTAGCTCTTCTAATCTCTGGAGATCTACGTGTTCATACACTTTTTGATATACACTGGAAAAAAAGGATAGTTTTGATCATCCTTAGGATATTTTCGGTATCCATTTGGACTAGATAGTTAATATCCTTGTTTGGGATCCATTGGATATTTTCGAAATGATTTATTTTCGCTTAAAAAGATATATCAGAAATAAAATATTTCTTTGGATCTTTATTTTTTTCATCCAACGGAACTGAAAAATGTGAAAAGGATATTTAAAATAATGGATCTTAATGTGGATATTGTGATTCATTCTACGGGGATCTTTTTTCTCTGTGTACGAGTAACTGGTATAAATAAGAAAAGAAGTTATCTAAAAAGTCCCCCCCTCGAAGATGTGTATTCCGTTTTTTTAGTCTTCGAAGCACTTTTTAGAGGTTCAAATCATTTTTTAAAATAGTTTTATCTTGTTTTAAATTTCTGTCATTAAATCGCAAATGTACGTCGTCCATTACATTGGCCGCTATTATTGGTACAGGACCAGAAGATCTTCAAAAGGCCGGTCCAGCTAAGTTCTAACAGTTTGTACATTGAGTACGATTTAATAGAAAATAAAAATTTTGATAAAATGTCATACGAAGCAGTAATCGTAATTCCCCATTGTCGAATATTTTGAATAATTCATATATGATACTTTGCCTAAAGAAGTCCAAGTAGATTTTTTAGAACAGGTTCGAGTCCCAAAATACTTCGGGGTTAAATATTTAGTACCGCTTATAACTATCCCAAAAAATGGTATGGGCGGAAGAGCATCCCTATTTGAATGTAGCTCCTACATCGGCATTGGTTCACACCATCTTTTTGCGTTTATTTTTGCTTCACTTAATTTGGTATTTTGGGTCTATCTGAGGTAAAACAAAAGTCCATAATACCCTGAAGTTGTGCTGAAATATGCGTCGTTACGAGCTTCTCCCAGCTAGAGTGCCCGTATGCGGCGTCAACGCACAGCGGCACGCCTGCAAAATATGTCAAAGTCAGCCTATTGCTAAGGAACTTGGCGTCCGACAGTCACACAGAAAGATAGCAGTTTTTTTTTTTTGTTTGGTGGATGTATTATTTTTTTTTGTGTTTTCTTAAAAAAATATTATTTTTTTTTGTTGTTTATTGTTTACATATATACGTCGGAGGTAAGATATTTTATAAGTTGTTTTATTGGTGATTATGGTTATTTTTATTTTTTTTTTATTTTTATTTTTTTTAAATTTTTTTATATAATTTTTTTTTTTTGGGTTATGTTATATTTTTAATATGTTGACGCATTCCTCCAAATTCAGATACTGTGTTCCGAGGCATGCTGCCCTGATTTCTTGTAGGATTGGACATTTTCCCAAAAAAGTGCATTATATCCTCGCGTTCCCTCAAGTTGCACAGTGAGCATTCACTGCCATGATTTTGCAGGTGTGGTCGGTAATTTAGATTGAGCATCTCTACTCTTGCTTTAAAAATTAGCATTATCCTGTATGAGCCGATGTCGTCCTGGAAGTAATTGTTTTCTTGCAAGTTGTATGTTAATCGTTTGTAAACTAGTCTCCCCGAACTCTCTCTGGCTTGATCCTCCCATATCTGCCTTGTCTTAGAGTCAATGCTAACAATCAGTCTATTCTGCTCCAATCTCCACAAGCTTGGGTTTTCCAGTGTCAACGGAGACTCATAATCGCTTGCCATTTTGAGCCATTGACTAAAAAAACTGTGATTTTGACTCAAGCAGGTATTTTGTTACTATCTTTGGGTATCGTCGGTCCGGCATGTTCCAGGATTTAAGGACATATTTGAAGTGGATGTCTAATGTGTATGTGAATAATGCAGGGAGGCCAGTTTCCAGATGGATTGCGTAGTTTGGAGTATTCTGCGGAAGGTGGAAAACTCTTTTTATGAAATAGCGTTGGCTCCTTTCAACATCCTCATAAGATTCGGAACCCCATACTTGAGCGGCATAACACGTGATCGCTTTGGCTGTCGCCTGATACATTTTGTATTTCGTGCTCATATTCACTAGCTTCCGTTTCAGCAGACCATTCCACGTACTACTTATTGCCACTTGTGTATCCTTCCTCTTAATCTCTGCGTGCTTTTGAAAGGTCATGTTGCTCGTCAGTGTGACACCTAGGTATTTAAACGATTTGACCACCTCCAACTGTGTACCTGCAAGGCTCCAATTTTCGTTTCGGGCAAATCTTCCTCTTCCATTTCGTACTACAAGTATTTTCGATTTTTCGCTGTTTATAGCAAGTTTCCATGTATTGCAGTATGTCTGTGTAGTATTTATCATTTCCTGCAGCATTTCTGGTGTCTCCGCCATCATGACAATATCATCAGCATACATCAGCACCTTGAAACGATGAGTACCTAGATTGACTCCTCCAGCCAGTTTGTCTACAATATCATCGACATAGAGTGCAAATAATAGGGGACTGAGTAAACACCCCTGTTTGACGCCTTGGTTTGTGGTGAATCCTTCCGACAGGCTTCGGCCATCCCACACTCTTGTGGTGTTATTGTTGTATAAGCTCTCTAGTGTTTTTATCATTTTGGTGGATACGCCCAAGTTGCTTAGCTTATACAGTAGGCTGTCCCTATTTACTGTGTCGAAGGCTGCCTTAAAATCTATGAAGAAGCAGTACATCTTTTTTCCTTTGCTGAGGTATTCCTTTGCTATTGCAGTAAGAACGTAAATGCAGTCGACTGTAGAATATCCTTCTCTGAAGCCCATCTGTTTTTCACTTAAGAGCTGGTATTGATTGGTAAAGTTGCAAACACTTTCGTTGCAGCATTTAAGAAGGAGATTCCTCTATAGTTTTGAGCTTCGTTTGGGCTTCCCTTCTTATATATCGGGTATAAGATGTTGTCTTGAAAGCTGACGGGAACTTTGGAGGTCTCAAAAATATTGTTGAAAGCTTCGGTGAGCTTTAAGATAAACGATTCAGAAGCATTTTTATAAAACTCACTGGGGACTCTATCTGTGCCGGGGGCTTTGTTGTGTTTACTCCTTACCAGGGCGCTTCGAATCTCCTGTGGTGTAATGATGCAATCCAGATCTTCCACTGAGACGTTAGGTAGTGCGAAACTCATCCTGCTGGTATGTTCGTTTGTCCAAAGGAGACTTTTGAAATATTCTGCTAAGGCTGATGGTTCAACAGATATTATTTTATTCGCGCGAGATCCATTTAGGCTCCTCACCAGGGTCCAGAAGGATTTACTGTCTGCAATTTGGCCAATCTTCTTTTCCATATCGCAAAAATAAGCCCGTAATTTGTTTTTGCATAATTGCTTGTATGTTGCATTTAGGCATTTATAATTTTCTTTGTCTTCCGACGCATTCGTGCGTCTAGCTTTTTTAAGTGCGTTGATAGAGTTTTTTCTGGCTTCCTCACAGTCCCCATCGAACCACGGTTGAATCCATCTTCGATTGTCTTTCGACTGCATAAATTTCGCTGCTAATGTAATGCATTTTGTGAGCTCATCTATAGTTGTCTCTTTAGGGGTTGTTGATAATTTTGCTAGCTCCTGGTCCAATTTCGCCCTATACTCAGGTGCCTTTTTTTGCATCCATTTCAATTTTGGCAGTAACTCGCGTGTATTGTCTGTTATATTGGGATTATGTTGAAACTCGAGATCCAGCACAAGTGGCATATGGTCGGAGAACGGTTGTGATTCTGTTCTCAGATCCTTTACTAGGCAGTGCCAGATGCCTTGGATTATACAATAATCTATGGACGATGTGGCCTGTCCTCGTATGAAAGTGAAGCTCCCAGTATCGCTTGCTGTAGTACCGTTTAGGATTGTGAGCCGAAAGCATTCGCAAAGTTCTAATTAGCTTTTTCCCTTTGGCATCGATCACTTTATCCTGCGAAAATCGTTTAGAATTTGCGAAAGTTTCCATGGCTGTGGGCTCCATAACCGTGCTTTGTAGTTCTCCAGTCCTTGCATTGAGGTCACCTAGTAGCATAATGTTATCGAGAAATGGCTGGTATACAGTTTTAAGAAGTCTGCTAACCAGTCGTTGCAATTTAGATAGCATGGAATGATATATAATTTCTCATTTTGCGATACACACTCGATTATGATGGTCTCTTCAATTGTCGTGAAATTACACAGTCGCTTTAAGTCCTTTTTAGTGCCATAAAGAATGCCTTCAATTGCCCTTCCCCTCCTTCCTGATGACCTTGTCGCCAAACTCCATTTGATTTCAAAACCCGGAAAATATATCTCGTATTGTTGCTCATTTTTTTCGATGAAAGTTTCGTATAGTATAAATATGTCATAGTCGCTAATCATTTTGAAGCCCTGCGAAGTTGTATGATAAAATTTGTATTTTCCTGTAGTTGATGTTGGGTCTATTATTTTTAAGATTGTTTGGTAAATTTTGATCGTTTTTTCTTTGCTTGAGCTCTATACTATTTCTAAGTTTTTTGACTGATTAATAGAATGTATAACAAATCATTAAACAGAAATTAACAAAGAAAACTCACATTAAAGTTGACAGAGCGGCTAGGCACAAAAATATCCTCCAGGGTTTGGCCTTCGGCATGAATTTCCAACAGATCTGGACCACATTTGATGTATTCCTTTAGCTCCACTGGACGAAAACCTCTTGTATACACATCAGCCTTAAGGAAGGACGAAATTTCACACAGATTTCCTATGGTGGCACTCATGCCCACAATTTGTATGTCAGCTAAAAGGAATTAACTATGTTAACATGTTCCAGGAAAATACCAGCCAATTACCATTCAAAAACATGACCTTGGTAAGAAAGGCCTCCAAAGTGGCTCCCCTGCCTCGCTCGCCTATCAGATGCAGTTCATCCACCACAACCAAACCAATTTCATGTGGTCGCTCTGCTTCGATGAGGCTATCCATCAGCACAGCTCCCTTTTCAATGGAAGCTATAAAAAGGCTACGCCTGCGCCTTCTAGGTGCCGGAGGACATTTGCCTTTGCCTGCGGTATACTCCTCCACCAGAAAGTCCAAGGCAATGGCAAACGGTGACATGGCACTAACCTTCTCTTGGACAATGGATACATAGGGTAGTATAAATAACACATTTCTCTCACGGCACAGCAATTCACGCAGCATAAGAATTTCGGCTACCAGAGTCTTGCCTCCACTGGTGGGCAAAGCATAAATAAGATTCTTACGTCGGCGTATGGCAGGCAACTTGAGACATTCATCCTGCCATTCTGACAGAGAAAAGGTAAAAATTAGTTGGCGAATTTATTAAGTTAACTCCAACTCACCATAAAGATTCTTAATGCCTTTGTGCTCGAATATTAGTTTCCTTACCCTATCTGGCAAGCCATAGAATTCTCCTTTGGCAGGGAAAATGGCTGTTTGGTTATTCTGCTCGAAGTCTGCAAAAGCCTGTGTCTCCCAGTTGACTGGATCCAGTATGGAACGATTCATTAGCTGCTCACAGGTCTCATATTGTGTACCCTGTACCAGACCCTCTATGAGAGACTTGGACATTAGAGATTGCTCCTTCTCTGGTGTTTTGGGTTTCTTAAAGGCCACTGCCTCTAGGAAAAGTTGTGTATTCTGCACCACAGGATCACTGTAATCCTCTCCGTCTTGAAATATATCCTCCATTTCGGCTATGCTTAAATCATTTAAATTAATCTGCTTGAATAGCTCATCGGCAGCAGGTTCTTCTTGACATGTCAAATCAATTTGGTTTTGATCTGGGCGGGTTTTCGTGGGTTTGCTACTCGTGCCCGGCAGTCCTAAGCTGATATCACCAAATAGGCCATCATCAGAGCTGCAATGCTCTATAATATTAATACTTTGAGCTGGAGTACCAAATAGCTCCTTGCCCCCAGTAAGTAAATCTTCCAGTTTGACATTGGAGAAGAAACTGTCCTCTTGGCCATTATCTTCGTCGGGCCAAAATAGACTTTCGCTGCAGTGGCGCTTGGCCTGCTGCTGCGGCACATCTTCACTCAAGTCTACATTTCGTTTGTGTTTTTCCGTGGGATTTTCCGACAAATGTTTTGTGTACGACATTTGGAAGCAGAGCGGGCAAACAAACGAAACGTTTAACGAACCGTTCGCGCAAGCTAAGAAACTATTCATGTGTTTTGTAGCTGTTACTATAGACAGGGAAAACGAAACCACTAACTTTATATTGCCGAAGAGCGCAAACGAAACGATTGGAATATTGTTCTCCCGACAGCTGGACATGCCTTTGAAACGTTTCGGAACGAAACGTATACTAAGAAATCGTTTGCGGAATGATTGGCTTTTAGTTCCTACTTCAGCTGCTAAATTGAAGAAATAAAATAAAAGCAAACGAAAACAACAAAGCTGTGGGAAGCCAAAGAAGTAAGCAACAGAAAAAAATATCTAAGTGTATACATATTGAGCAGCAAACGTTTCCGAACTATTCGCGCTCGTTGCATATCGTTCCGATTCCCTTTGTCCGCAAATCAAGATGAGCGCGTTTCACTTTGCGTTTAGTTTGCTCTCACGAACGCAAACTGAACAGAACTCATTTTTTTACAGTTACATTTTATCGGGTTTTGTTAGTATTTCGCTCTGTGCAAAGAAAGAAACGAAACGATTCAGAAACGTTTCGTTTCGTTAGTTTGCCCGCTCTGATTGGAAGTACTTATATTGTGACTTTACACTACGGCACACTGCACATTGGAACGGAATCGAAAACTGATGGAATGAAATTATTAACGTCGTTGTCTTTGGCTTTAGAAAAGAGGCGGCCAAATGGAGAGGACAGAAGAGTGCGCTTGTGTTAGTGAACAAGAGAGCTCTCTCCAGACCAGTGATGCCAATATTTTTCCGAAAAAAGGACAAAATGAAAAAAACAAACGAAAAAAGAAGGAAAATCTAAATAATGGCGGAAAACAGGATAAAAATTTTTTTTGATATTTATTCCATAATTTTAAGGCATCTGACTTCTACCGTCGCCATTGAACCAAATAATGATTAATATTTTTCCGGCAATTGTAATTGTGGCAAAACAACTCATGCCGACGCAATCCGAATCTAGAGATAAAGTACATATAAATATATGTACAACTGATTTAAATTAAAATATGTATATATTATATAACTACTGTAACTGTAACCGATTTCTGGTTTTGGTTTAAACCAAATTTGCTTGGCTAAATACCCTCTCTACTTCCCCATTCGACCGGAAAGCATAGTCAGGGCGAAAACTTCCAGGTCCGAAAAGGGATTATTACCTGCACTGTCCCGATATTTTTTTGGTTTTATCTTCAGTGACCAAAAAGTTCACCTAAAGTGTTTTCATCATTTTCCCATTATAATTGGTGGATTTGGGCGTATTGAGCAACTATTTTGCTTCTTTTGTCGCTGCTTTTTTTCAAATAATTCTAAAATCGGCAGAACTGTGTCCTTATTTGATCATAGAACACGATCCACCGAAAATGCGTCAATCTTTTTTAAAGTAGCATAATTGTCCGGAGACCTAAATCAATCCAAAATTATTTGTAGTTATTTGTTAAAAATAATATACAATATTAAATATCTTACCTCCGCTTTTGCTGATTGATTAACTTTATCATAAAATCCGTACAGTAATTTTGAATAGTTTCTCTGCAGCATCATTCATCATCCCTTTTAACATTGTCACGTTAGATTCAAGAACATAAACTTGAATGTCGGATGGAATTATTTTTGATTTGAGATAATTTTGCTCAGAATCAAATCAGCCAGTAATTTGGTTGGGTCGGCGTCCTTGCTGTGAAAGTTATTATTGATTCGTTGCATGTCCCCAAGAATCGGCTTAAAAAACAGCAAATGTAAATAATCGAGGTCATTGTATAAGCCGCTCAATATATTTGCTTTGTGACATTTTTCCGTCAACGCTGCAGATTGAAAATGCAATTTCCATCTGGTTCAAAACTAATTTTATTTCCTTGATTTTAAACATGAATTGTTTTGTATATGTTTTTTTGACCACCTTCGAGTTTATACTGCGATACGCCTTATTGCTGTCAGACTCATCGCGAAACGTCCAGTTTTTCAAATCTGGTTGTAGTCTTTTAATAAACGAGTGACTTCTGCAAATTTTACGCTTCGATATGCTTACGATTACACACGCTATCGATTAAAGTTTGCATAAAAGAGATGCCACATAGTTCGTATAAAATCAATTTGAAATTATATAAAATATATTTTTACATTCAAACAATTTGGTCTAAAAAATTCCAGATTTCCGGATAAAGGAACTAAAAAAAGGACAGAGTTCCGGATTGGGGATGTTTGACATTTTTTCCGGCTGAAGGATTTAAAAAGGGATAGATCTATTCGAAAAAGGCCAAATTGGCAACACTACTTGCAATGAAGTGTTCCCTGATTCACACAACCATAATTTCGGCTCGCGTTTTTATAAAAACACGACTGACTTCGGCTCATAAGGGCTTTGGATGGCCGTCTCTGCTTTAGACGTGTCAGAGTCAGTACTCAGAGGTTTTTGGGTGCTCTGATTTTATTTCGGTCATTATTTTTCCAACTGTGGAGAAGGGGCCTGCTTATGGGGCAGGCAGGGAGGTAAATTTATAAAATATATAAAATGGGTTATCGTTTCATAGGTTATTAGGTACTCTGATTCCATTTCTGGCATTATTTGAGCGATCGGGTTTGAGGGGTTTGAGCTATGGTGTGGGGTATAAGGATACAAATTTAACCAAATTCAAATTGCGTATCGTTTTATTGGTTTTTAGGTGCTCCGATTTCATTGTTGGCAATATTTTTTCAATGGGGGTAATGCTTAAAACTTTAAACATGATCCCCAACATTAGTCTAAATCTCATCTTTAGTTAACTCAGCCTATGTCATAAATATGTCACTTTTTGTAATTGCATTATTATTTATTGCGACACTGATGGGGATCGCTCGCGACAGGATAGCCGAAACATCACTTGAAAGGGTCGATTGTGCACAATTTCAATTTATATTTCTGATCAATTTCTATTTCTGATCAATTTCTAATCAATTTCTGGATCAATTTCTGATCAAAATCAATTTAAGGTCAGGATTTGAGCTTTCTGCTGTTCATTAATCTGTACCGGTTCCGGTTCGTCATCTTCATCTTCCTCCTTCTCCTCGTCCATTAGCATCTGCTCTTTCACTTTTTTGTAGTGCCAAGAGTTCCTTCTTGAAGCATAGTGTATCTGCAGTTTTCTGTTTGTTTTGAACGTTAAAAAGCAAACTTTACAATAAAATATAGGGACAGAGGAGTTCCTAATTTTCTTCTTAACCTCAGCCTTTCTTATGTGTACTTGCGTGTGAAAATGTTGTTTAAGAAAATTTTCGTCGATTTTACTTCTCACGGAACCATTCTTATTGCTAGTTTACAAAGTTTAGAAGAAAATATGTAATAAAAAAAACTCATTCTCCAGAGTGAGTCAGTACAAATTAAACTTAAACGGATATAAAAATGTATAACTAATTAAATTAAAGAATACACAATTTTACAATTTACTTAAAATTAATAATCATACATCAACATAAACGTAGTTTTTGTTATCTTTTCTCTCGTCTTTCATCCCTACATCAATACGACAAAAAATAATCACTTTTGTATCACTGTGAGTGCTTCCTTTTGTTCTCTTCAGCCCTGGTCATGTTCGTGTTTATTAAGAACAGTTTTTTCACAACTGCGTTTCAAGTAGATTTTGCTTAGCTTAGCTAAATTTTTTTTACCATAATTAAACCGTTTCTGACCCCACAAAAAGAGTCACCACCGCCGCCGCCGCCGGGGTTTTGTTTTTTAATTTTTTAAGACAAAGGCAAAGTTTGTTCTGGTCAGGGGACAAAACACCGTTGGCAGGCACTCCGTCTGCAGGATTGTGATTACCGCTTATGCTTATGTATCCAGACAGCATGTAAATTTCATAGTAAGCGACACTGGTGTGGTGGTTAGATCGATGGTAAGTTTTAGATTTACGCCATTTAGAATGAAAAATCTTTACTCCTTGTATTTTGCATTGTGTGTGTGTAGAACGCATTGAATGGTGTCTTCATCAATGAGACAACTCGCCTAAGCCAAGAGTTGAGCCAACTGCCTTTAAAGGATGGCGACCTCATCAGCCTGGGTGTGGAGGTAGAGGCGAATTCCGTTCAGGCGAATCATGCGGTATTTGTGCTAAAAAAAATGAATTCACCCAACGAGGACGAGGTGGTAATATTATCGGATGATGAGGATGACACCATGCCGCTGCCACCGGAAAAAAAGGCCACAGGCAACATAAAGAATGAGTTCAATTTGGAGCAACAGTTACCCAATTATTCCAAAGAAGGAGCAACTACCGATGATGCTGCTAGTTCTTCCCGTGCTTCTTCTCTGGTCCATCTACCCAAATTACCAGATGTCAAGCAGGAAATGTTAATGAAAACCACTCGGGAGATTGAGCACATCTTTGGTGAACCAGATGAGGCCATACTGGATTCGGTGCTCCAGTTAAATCCTTATGTGTATAATAAATTGTCCTCTGGTAATGTTAATATACCCACCGCCTGCAAGATACATGATGGCGATTTTATAGAGATACCCGATGATAATATGCCTCCGCCTGCGCCCAGACCACCAATTCCAACTTTGGAGGAGATCATTCTAGACGACGACGAAGATGACTATGATGAGAATATGGCCATGTCGCAGGCCGTATTGCAAGAAATGAAAGACGAAATGGATGATGAAAATGAGTTTCTTTTAGAAACTGATCAAATTAAAGAGGAATTTCTGGATGCTCCTCTTACTCCTGGTCTGTGGGGAGATGAGGACGAGATTATAGTGGTTGAAGACGATGATGAGGATTTGTATAGCAAAGTGGCCGATTGGTCCTCAAAATTGCTTACACAAAATGTGCCCGATATGATGGAAATGTCACAGGCTTATCCGCTAGAGCAAAGCGGTTCTGAATCAGAGGGGGAGGATGATATATTAAAACAAATGCCACGTCGCTCCAAGGCTTTGCGCATAGATAGCAGCAGTTCCAGTGAGGAAGAGTCTGCCGATAATCCGGAGCCTAAGGTTCGTACTTGCAAAGTACGCTTAAAAGCAATTGGCAATGAGGCCACTTCCAGCAGCCGAGATGATGATGGTTCCTCCTTATATACACGTCGCCCAAAGAAACCCACCATGGAGGAGGAGATAATGCAATGTCTGTATAGAGAATGGGCTTTGTCTGAAGAATCTGAAGTTTGCCAGCCAGGTGAAAACGCCGTTAGTGAAGAAGATCTAGATGAGCCCGAGGACGAGGTGGAGAAAACAATGAAGAAATTGGTTGACCAAACCAAAAAGTCTCCTACCAGAAAACGCACAAATTCTGTGGCTGCGCGTGAGGATTTGGAGAAGGCTGCGCAAGAGAAAACCAAGCTGGAAACTCCTTCAAAGAAGTCTCCCTTAAAAATGGACAATGAGAAAATCAAATGCAACCAACCAAAAATGCGAGAACGAACCAAATCCGTAGCCGCTCGAGAGGATTTGGAACTAAAAACCAAATCTCCACAGAAGGAAAAGGTCAAAGAGGGCGACATCAGCTTGGAGACTAAGGCTAAAAAGCCAAAAATGCGTGAACGCGCCAAAGCCATGGACTCTAGAGAGGATTTGGATATAAAAACTAAATCTCCAGAAAAGGAAAATCCAAAAATAAGACAACGAACAAAACCGGAGAGGTTAAAAACTAAATCTCCAGAGAAGGAAAAAATCAAAGAGGACGAAATCAAAAAGCCAAAAATGCGTCTACGCGCCAAAACGGTGTCCGCTCGAGAAGATTTGGATTTAAAAACTAAATCTCCCGAGAAGGAAAGAGTCAAAGAGGGCGAAATCAATTTAAAAACTAAATCTCCCGAGAAGGAAAGAGTCAAAGAGGGCGAAATCAACTTAGATACGACGACTAAAAAGAATAAAATGCGTCAACGAGCCAAATCCATGGCTTTTCGAGAAGATTTGGATATAAAAACTAAATCTCCCGAGAAGGAAAGAGTCAAAGAGGGCGAAATCAACTTAGATACGACGACTAAAAAAAGTAAAATGCGTCAACGAGCCAAATCCATGGCTTTTCGAGAAGATTTGGATATAAAAACTAAATCTCCCGAGAAGGAATTAGTGAAAGAGGGCGAAATCAACTTAGATACGGCGGCTAAAAAGAATAAAATGCGTCAACGAGTGGATTTCGATATAAAAACTAAATCTCCCGAGAAGGAAAGAGTCAAAGAGGGCGAAATCAACTTAGATACGACGACTAAAAAGAATAAAATGCGTCAACGAGCCAAATCCATGGCTTTTCGAGAAGATTTGGATATAAAAACTAAATCTCCCGAGAAGGAATTAGTGAAAGAGGGCGAAATCAACTTAGATACGGCGGCTAAAAAGCCTAAAATGCGTCTACGGGCCAAAACCGTGTCCGCTCGAGAGGATTTGGATATAAAAACTAAATCTCCCGAGAAGGAAAGAGTCAAAGAGGGCGAAATCAACTTAGATGCGGCGGCTAAAAAGCCTAAATCAGCATCTCCAGCTAAAGAATCTGTCGAAAGTCCAAAAGAACCCAAAGTTAAGCCCAAAATGCGTCTACGTGCCAAGACCATATCGGCTCGAGAGGATTTAATAGATGAACCCTTACCAGAGCCTAATTTATCCGTGCCCAGCCCTACAAAATCTCCTCTAAAATCTGCCAATTCTAAACCTTTAAGTGCTCGTCTTCTAAACCGTTCCAAATCCTGTTATATGGAACGTCAGTCCAGCCCAGAGGAGCAGAAGTCCATCAAAGCTCAGAGCGATAGACCCCGCACAGTTTCTAATAATGAAAATAATATGGATATCGATCGTGGTCCTGTAGTAATAGATGCTCCTCACTTGCCCACTGGACGCGGTCGCCTACGAGGAGTCTCTGCCGCCAAAGATAAAATCCTAGAGCGTCTACGTTTCTTAGAGTATGAAAAAGAATTGAAATCCAAATGGTATCAAAAGGCCAAGGATAAGAAAAAGGAATTTGCCGATATCAAAGATAAACGTAAGGAAACCCTCAAGAAATTGGCCACAGAAAAGAAAGCTCAGGAGGAGGAAGCCCCCCTTAAATCTAATAAAAGAAAATTCCAGACCACAGTACCCACTGTGAATAACTCTAATCGTGGTGGCTTTCTTACCAAGGAAGTGGAACAGCAGCCGCCTCCATTTAAGATGCCCAAAAAAGATGCACCAAAAAAGAAATCACCACCGCCACGTCGTGCCACCATTGACACATTCTCACAACAGCTACAAGCTGGCGATCAGGGTCCACCCACTCACAACTGTCGTCCGCCCGAGCGACGTGAGGCAGAACGTGCCCGAAATCAACGTACTTGCAATCGTGTGACCTTTGCCAGCATGGAACGAGAGTTTGAATTGCGTGTAGAGCTGAATAAGGAGGCGCGTAGCCAGCGTCATGTCAGGTTTAATGATGTGCCTCAAATTTTTTACATTGAGCGTGTCAAAGGAAATTCATATAACAAAATTGCCGGACGCAAGGAATCCATGAAGTTAACTCTAAGCACTTATGCAGAGCGACGGAATTGGGTACGTGAGTTTTATCAGCAGAAGAAGGATCATACAGATCACATGGGAAATATTTTAAAATGGGCCAATCAGTGGCTGAAAGTGCGCAGTGCGGATGAAGTGTCCGAATCTGATGTTTTGATGCCCATACCACATGAGTTTGCCACCTACAAACAATATAAAGAGTAAGTCGGAGTTTAAAAAAGGGTGAAAAAGGGCTGTCTCCATTTTACCTCTTGTTTTGTTTTCAGAACTTTTGTTCCTTTAATGAAACTGGAACTGTTGACCACCATTGAAAGGGACTACAAAATGGCCAGAGACAAAATTGAAGTGACTTTGAAAAGTTTCACTAAAGATTCCATGAATCGCTATACTTTAGTGACCAGACGTAAGTATTATGATTAAGAAAAAACCAAAACCCATAACCAATTGCTTTCTTAAAACTAGATGAGAAAAAGCCTGTGGTTAAGTTTTATCTCTACACTTTGTCGCATGACTCCAAGCTGAACGAAACGTTTGCCAATCTCTTGAGTTTGAACAAAGTTGCGGGTAAGTCAAGCCCAAGGTATACTAAACAAGGTAGGCTCACTCACTCTCTCTCTCTCTCTTGACAACTTGATAAATTTCAGTCAGTAAGCAACTGTTGTAAGCAAAGCATCTCCGCTGACGAATTTTTTGTGTTTTACTTAATAGCTTAGTAGGCTTTGTATTGAAATATATTACTCTCTTGCTCTCTTTGACACAAATATACGGAGTTCTGAGAGAGCGAGTGAGCCTACCTTGTTTAGTATGCCTTGGTCTAGCCTACATTTTGGGTTTTTAAAACCCCCACCTCACACTCTCTGTATCTTCCCCGTAGGCACTACTCTGTACGAGCTGACCTTTCAGATTTTGCAGCAGGATATCACCATGAAACAACTGAGTGAAATAAAGCAGCTTACGGCACGTCCCATAGTCGATACTTTGCGTGTGGAAATGGGAGCCTTTAATACCGTCCATCAGCTGGGACGTTCACCACTTTTCCAGCGTATTCTCAAACCCTGCCAGAATATTCAAGCTGTACCAAAAATCTTACCCAAAAGTTCGCTTAAAAGCTACAAAGGTTATTCGGCCATGAATGAGCATCAAGTGGAAATTTGTTTGCACACTTATTCACGCATCATAGATGATGATACTCCAAGCATTACCCTTATACAAGGTCCTCCAGGCACTGGCAAGTCTGTGGTAATTTCAAATCTTTGTCTACAATGTTTGTTTGGAAATACTGCAAACATTTTGGATCGTAAAATACTGGTCTGTGCCCATTCGAATGCTGCAGTGGACAATATTACCGCACTTTTGGATCGAGTGCGTCAAAATATGTCCCAACCAGGCTTTGAATTGTTGCGCTTTGGTCTCTATGAAAAAATGTGCAAAACTACGCGTCGTTTGTCCTTGGACCATCATCTGCAACAGGCCAAGCTTAGGAAACGCGAACGCCTGACCCCTGAACAACGGGAGCTCCTCAAGCAGCAGTATCAGGATTTGAAAAACGAAATCGTTGAACTAAAAAAACGCAATACCTTGGGCTCGTATCTGCAACAGCAACTCCAGCAGAAGGAGAAACAATTGGTGCACTTGCAGGAACAGCTGGATCCCCCCTTGACCCCACGCGAGGAAATGGAAATTTCCTCTTTATGCATAAATCGAGCCAATATCATCTGCACCACCCTCTCCTCTTGCGTGAAATTGTCCAGCTACATTGAATACTTTGACATTTGCATTATAGATGAGGCCACCCAATGCACCGAACCTTGGACCTTGCTGCCTTTGCGTTTTGGCTTGCGTCACTTGGTCCTAGTCGGTGATACCCAACAATTGCCCGCCACTGTAATCTCACAGAAGGCTCAGAAATTCGGTCTTGCCAGTTCCCTGTTCGATCGCATACAACGTTCTCTACGCCAACAGTTGGACAAACCCGGAGGCAATCAGAATGTCCACACCAAGATGTACAAACTGAGCAAGCAATATCGCATGCATCCGGAGATTTGCAAATGGCCAAATCGTTATTTCTACGAGGATCAGTTGGTCAATTCACCTTGCACTCAGCGCTATGCCTCGCCCATTATACCCTACTGTGTGATCAATTTGAGTTACACCCGGGATACAAATGATTCCAACAATCGGAGTATTAGCAATGATGAGGAAGCACGATTTGTGGGCAAATTGTTGGTGGAACTGAATAAGGTGATGCCAACAGACCGTTATCATTATGGTCTCATCTCACCGTATATGAATCAATGCTATGCCTTGACTCAGGTCATACCAGCACACATGAAGCTGGCTCCCACCACTGTGGACTCTTATCAGGGATTGGAGCGCGATGTGATTATTATGTCGAATGCTCGTACACGCGGATGTGGATTTCTAACCAACTATCAACGTCTGAATGTGGCCTTGACCCGACCCAAGCGGTGCTTGATTATTTGCGGCAATTTTGATGACTTGCAGGTAAGAGGAAAGGAGATTCCCTAAAAATAAAAGATGTTCAGCCTAGTTCTCAATGCCACTTTCGCAAATAATTTGTGGTTTTTAAGCTGTTTTGACTTAATAACAAATCTAGAACTGGAACATCAAAGGTTGATTCAACAAAAACAAGCATTTCGAACATAACATATTGGATAGCAATAGTTTGTCTGTACAGTACTGTTTCAAGGGCCTCCCAGTTGTCACACCAAGGTGTTTTGCATGTTACTTTTATATCATCCATGGAATGAATCTTCATTAGGCTCATCATCGTGGCTTTACTCTCATGGCGTTTTGCGGTTCCCAACTGATCAAAGCATTGATTGTAAGAGGGTTGACGCTATATTTCTCCACCGGAAAGCCTACTGAGATTTGGGAAATATGAACGTCCTTGGCAACCAGCTCTTTTGTGTTTTGCTGTTGTTTACTGTTTGACATACTTTTTCGCTCCTCCTAATTAAATATTAGAAAGGTCGCTAAACATAAATTACAAATCATATAGGTTTTAGCGACCATTGATTTTAGTCAAAGTTTTTAAGCATGGTTGGTTACAATTTTTATATTGCAATCAAACAATTCAACAACAGCTCCGAAAGTATTACAAATCTTTTGCGGGAATTGGAATTGAGATCAAGGCTAATAAAAACTATATCCGATGGGCGATGGTACTTTTTTAAATTGGAAAATTCCTTTTCAAATAGTTTTCTTACGAATTACACAAAATCTTTTGATAATCCTATTTTCCCCAAACTATAAATTTAATATTTTCTTCTAATTTTCAAAGTCTTTAGTGAATTTCTCTAATTTTAAAAAATCCGTTTTTCAAAAAAATGAAAAATTCTGTTAAATTTTTAGTCCTTAGCTTTTTGATTAAGACTAGTCCCCATAGCCATACACAATAGAATTTTTTTTGTTTTATAAAACTGCATGGATAATGGGAAAAATCAGAGAATACCCTTGTTCCACTGGCAAACATTTAACATTCTGAATGTTGTTAAAATTAAGAATGATATTGAATTGCTTTGATTTGAAATTGTTAATCAAAGATCTTCTCCCAGATACTCCATTTTATATTATATTTATTCGGGATTCATTCTGTAATCTGTATATCTAAATAGTTTCAACCGGACCTGCTTACCAATCTTCCCGAAAATGCATGGTCAAGGTTCTAAGGTTAGCTTCAATCTCATTTTCAAAGCTACACGTAGAAAAAATATAAGCAACGACTTAAATTGTGGAAATTCTGACCACAGGAGTCGGAAAATTAAAAAATTTTTGCTTTCGATCCGATCTGGTTTAATCGCATTTCAGCTATGTTCAGTGAACATTGTTCACACAGGCAAATAATTTGACCAAATTTAAAAAAAAAATAACTAAATAGGCCAAGTTAGAGACAGATTTAATCAAATTATTTGCTTATGGAAATACTGTTATAGTTTTAGGACCAGCAAAATTTAAAACCATTGATATTTAGTCAATTTATCGTCAGAATTCGGGCAAATTACACTAGTTTACAGAAATAAAAAAATTAAATGTCCCATTTCTACTAAAACTGTTATTTAGTCTAGTTCGGAATGGTGATTTTCATGGCTCCGTTTTTTAAACTTTTTTTTCCTGTTTCGGTAGGTGCACTTACATTTTATGCCATATCTCCCTTCATAATCGTCAGATGATGTCAAAATATGAATCGAAAGCTAATTTCATTGCCAATTATCGCGTGGAACATTTTTCAAATCGGATTTTGTAGTTTGAATGCAAATGCATATAACTAATTGGCAGCATATATCATGCTCCAAGGGTATATAAACTGCTAGAGCCGAAGTAAACTTCCCTCTATTTTTGTTATTGTATTTGAAATACTAAACGATTTAAAAAAATGTTCTGCGCGGCAGCTCAATCACATTATGATTCACATCTCGCTTGACTCTATCTGACAATTCTGAACTAACATATATAATGAAAAATGAAAAAAATCTTATTTAAAAGAATGGATCCGTTCCTTCTAAAGAGTAGCAAACGGAAAGAAGAAATAACACTACGCAAGTTCTCGGCCTAACAATAAGGAAGGGATGTAGGAGCCTGTGCCTTGGATGTCATATCAATCGACAAGGCTATCGATTGTTTATAAAGTAGATTTGAGTTGATTCGTAGACTTCGAGCGAGAACTAACTAAATACATATGTTCCGCGAGCTACCTATAATTTGAAATTATTGTTCACTGGGCGGGCACGGGTCGTTACACTGCCAGTTTTACTTCTTCAGACAATTTTTTATTCCTCCTCAGATTTTTGTTTTGTAATTTTTCAGGTGTTTGATGACCCATTCACATAGTCTTCGTTGTCCAGTAGGCGAGGTATATAAATTTTTCCTTCATTAGTCTGCTTATCCTTGACGGACTTCTTCACGGTCTTCATGTGATATGTTTTATTTTTTAATTTATTAATCCGCTCTAATTCCGCCAATGAACAACATTTTTACTTCAATACTGGCATAACTCAAAATAATCCATTTTTGAAAAACACGTTTAAAGTTCTCAATGGATTTAACCCAGAAAAAATGGTTCTTTTAGTTTCGAGTTAATTAATTAAAATATTATAAATTTAGAATGCTTATTGATAAAACATGAAAATATGATGTTTTAACTGAAAGCCGATGTATGTTTGCTCAATATCGACTGCAGGACAACTGAGATATGACGTTCTTGCATTAACATGAAAATGAACCTGTAAAATTATAATGAGACATATTTTCATATCACATGGAAAGTAAAAGAGATATCAATACGAAAATTTTTACACAAAATAGTACACAATACAGCGAGTATTTCTGCATCATTAAGTCAAAAATCGTATTTTTTGAGTTATGCCAGTATTGAAGTAAGTGAGCGATATGATGTTGTTTTTGTTTTTTACAATCCTTAAATGTTTTTTTTTTTTTCGGAAATTAATTACCTTTTAGACTAAAGATCAATTTTATTTGACCAAACGGTTTTAGAAGTCTTCAGTTAATAGCAAATGCATCATCGACCATTCGTGCGTTTTCAGGATTGTTGAAGCGTTTAGAGACCAAGTCCCATCTAAGGAAGTTTGACTGAAAAGTTGTGCTCAAGTGGGGAACACCAAAGAAGTCTTAAGCAGCCCATCCACACTAATTTGTTCTGTTACACGAAATAATCGTCGTAAGAGGAGGTGTTCGTGACAGATTTTTGTGTTCGACGTTTTGTTCGTAAAGCATAGAAATGTTTCTATCATGATGCAACAAAGAAGGTGAGGCGCTCAGCGAAACTTTAAGAACTAAGTGCTTTTGCTTAGAGCTTGAGAGAGAGCGGGAGAGTGCAGGGAGGACTCACAAATTTAGCATGTGTGTAGAGCAAAAAAGCAATGAAGAAACAACAAAAACCACATAGCGATCAATGCAAAAAAAAGCACTCTTTAAATTCCCGTCGGCAAAATAAAAAAATTCGTGCGCTCACACAACCGGTCGGTTCAAGATCCGAGCTGTCGGTACACTCAGAGAGCGCCATACCTTCTTTGTTGTATCATGTTTGTAACTTGCGAGTGTTCGAGCGAACATGTTCGTCAATGGATGCGAACATTTGCACGAACATCATTTGTCAAAAATTATTTTAGAGCAATGAAATGTTGCTGGAATATATTAAATACCCGTAATATGATCAAATAATGCTTTAAGCTAATTTGTATCGCCATTTAGGCAGTGTTGCCATAATTGTTTGCGCAAAAAACGCTAGATTAGCAAAAAAAAACAAAAAACCAAAAAATCCTTTTGAAAAAGCTAAAAAAAAAACCCTAGATTTTCTTTTAATCATTTTAATCAAAGTTTTTAATAATATCGTCTATATCGACAGCCTTTTCGTCGGAGTAGATATTTTTTGATGTTCCGATCATCTTTAGGAAATTTGGTGGTATTTTATAGTCATGACAACACTTGCCATGGCGCTGCAAACCGGATCTAGAATGGTGACTAAATGTAGTTTATATTTTTAATTTAGAGATATGTAAGTGATTTTACCTGATGCTTAAAATTGAGTTCAAAGTGTCAACATTCATTCGATTTCTCTGCTTATATTTAACCAAAGTTTGAAACCCGCTCCAACCTCGGCATTGGACCACGGCAACGACAATACTTGTAAAGCAATGGTAGACAGCTCTTTTAATCTCGGGTTTCCACCAGAATCGCGGTATGCGTTCACTTCCAGCCAAAACTGCTACGTATCGTTCTTGTTCTCCCAATTTATAATATTCACGGTTTGGTGCTGAATTTGAATTTGGTCAATATTATCCACGCCAAAGTGTTCCAAAACAGGAACGATGCTTGGTTTTTTTATTTTTTTAAATATTACCAATTTCAAATGAATCAATTTGCCTTAGCAATTCATAAAAATAGCTGCAGTAAGCCCGTGTCAAATTGGTAAGATCCTTACGCAGCCACTCCTTAAACTCGCTGTCCTGCAGCCACGCATCGCGTTGTCTTTGTTTATACGTTTTAGTTTTAGACATCACACTCACTTTAAAAAGTTTTAAACAACTATTTTTTGCTCTATAATAATAACACAGCACAAAAGGCAAGAGTTCATATTGATATATTATCAATAATGCTTTAGTGCTGTAAAAGCTTAAAAACAAATGTATGAAAATATAATTTGATAATAAAAAACGCTAATTCGATTTAAAATAAAGTTTTAAAAAACAGTTTTTCCCACGCAATTCAAAAAACCCCAAATCTGGGGGAAAAACGCTAAAACGACAACACTGCATTTAGGACATGATTGTGTTAGTGTCCGTTGCCATATTTTCATGCTAACTCGTTGTGATTTTTTGGAAAATGATGTTCGTGAGAAATTGTTAGTAGACGAATTTGTTTGCACAATGTGTATAAATTTTGTTTGTGTGTGGGACCTTAACTTTAGTTATCCAAACGAAAATATATTTCCATTAATCCTGCTGAACCGCAAAAAAAAACAGATCAGTTCATTTGATTTTTTGTCTTAAGGACTATAACATTTAATTTGAAAACTAACAAATTTTTGTAGGTTAGTGACAATGTTTCTGAAAATCTAAAGTTAGGCAGTTGACTTGATCAAAATAGTCCCGTAACCCAAATTAGTGTTAAGTAATGATATTTTGGGTATCAATTTCGAGCAGATCTTCTCAAATAGTTGTAATAAGCAAAGCTTTTTTACTTTCCTGCCGATATCTTTGCACTGAGTTTGTAAATTCTCTTGGGTCCCTTAAGCAATACAACACACACTCTAATCTTTGTCACTTTCAATAATTTGTTTTATTCAACTCGTATTTTCCAGGCCGTGGACATGTGGCGCAATTTGCTAGACGATGCCCGTCAACGTGGTGTCTACTTTGATCTGGAACGTGAGCATGCCAATGATTTGCCAAATGCTCTTATGCCCCGAATGCTGGTAAAGCCCATTGAAATCTAAAGACGAACCGCATTCCCAGCTTCACCAAAATGTGCCACAAATGAGATCTACAATCTTAAAACAATATCTTAACCAAATACATTCAATTTTTATATATTTTTATAACATCGATAGAGACTTGAAGATTTGCATTTGTTATGCTTGTTTTTTTTTTTGTACACTTAATTCTTAAAACATCATTTGACTCGAATTTCTTTTTTATATATATATATCGTATATATACGTTCTTTATAATCGATCAACAGCATTTGAGAATTAATTCTATGCGGAATATGAAATAAACTAAATCATATGAATTAAATTACCAAAGGAACATAATATTGAAGAAATGAACTAAATAAAGAAACGTTTTCCTATGCATTGCACTCAAAATAGTCTTCCCTTGGTTTACGTATTGTTCAGCTAGATGATATTAAAAAAACCTAAAATGCCTCAAAATTAGCCTAAATTAAACGATAAGTTGTAGGTTTTAATAATATACACTAACAACGACACATGCACACACATACACACACACACACATAACGTGAACACACACAACTATGATTACAAATTCATGAATATTCACTCAGTTTTGTTCTTTACGTTAAAATTAATGGAATCGCTTAAACGAAACATAACTCTGATTTCACTTAAATAAAAATATCAGTTAATAATAATAATAATAACAACAAAATATGTCTACTAAATTAATAACACAACAAAAATTATGCTCCACTAACTAAAAAAAATAATTATGTTTTTTCTATGATGCTCACAGGTAGAAATTTTGCTTTAGTTTCTTTTGTTGTTTGTCATTTCTTTGCAGAGACAAATCAAACCATTTTGGGGGGTATTTAGTTTAGCATGTCGCCCAGAGAATCCTTAAGGGATTGATAAATTTGGTATTGTTGATCAGGTTTTAGATTATAAATCTGTGTCAAAAGCTTGGCCGGCGAGGGGGTTCTAATAAAGCTTGAAATGTAAACATTAACAAAGGTGGCCATCAGGAATTGACAATCGAAACGATCCATAATGCCACCATGGCCGGGTATCATGTCACCAAAGTCCTGTGAAGGGGGAAGAAGGGAGATTAATGTTAAAATAAAAACTAAAAAGTAATGAGAGTAGTCCCAGAAGTACACGCTACTAGCATAAGCCAAAATATTTCCTTTCCGGTCCTTCGAGCCGGATACTTGATTGCTCTAAAATGAGCAAAAAGTATAACGTCTTTGCTAGACATGTTTTAGTGCACGATTTTTCGATTTCGACTTGCTCCAACCTCCCAATTTGTGAGGTTGGGTAAAAAAATGCGTGAGCCAAAACTTGGAGACGGTGGGTTGAGGGGAAGTGACCCCGCATCAAGGTCAAAGTTCTCGAAAAGTGGTCGAAAATTGATATTTAAGGTCATTTCTGCCCAGGGGTCGCCTGTAGAGGGGTCAAATGTACCAGTGACCCCCACTGATTTTTCCTTCCCGACATTTTTTTCCCAGGCACCTACCCCCTATCTCCACTCCCTAGAAGGGTCCCCATACAAAAATGACATTTTTATAAAATTGCCCTCCAACCCCTTAAAAAACTTCCTAGAAGGGTGAAATGTATGACCAACCCCCATTATTTTTCACTTTCCAACATTTTTGTTCTTGGCACCTAACCCCTCTGTCCCCTCCTTAGGGGGCTCCCATACAAAATTAACGATAAATGCATGTTTGTATGGATTAACCAATACAATGTTATGGCAATATTTTTAGGTGGCTCCCATAAAAAATGACAAAAAATACATTAAAAGAAAGATTTTAGTTTAATTTAAATCTGATTTTAGTTTTCATCTTATTTTACGCAAATATTTAGATATCATACGTATATTCCACATTTTTTTCAGTTTAAATGGAAGCACATATCAAATCAACTTATTTTTATAACATATCGGAAATTCTTTTCGATTGGCGCTGACGACCTGCAATAAAAATTGTTTTTCCTTTTCGTTTCGGCATAGGACATCATTAAAGTCTTCCATTAACTTAACGCCCCTTTCAGCTGTATCGTGGACAACATGTAAGTTGTGCAAGATATATCGGGCTTGTTGGTAGTCTTTGCGCTCTGCCCAGGTTTCAGCATCGGTTAAAAGAAAATCGGTGCACAATTCAAAACGTTTAAAAAATCTTGGCGTTTCACATGTCACGAAATCGCTTAAATCTTTCGTGATGAATTGATTTACCTGATTTGCAGTCATCGAAATTATTTTCACTCCTTTGTAGTCAAAAATGTTGCCAAATGCTTTGTCATCATCGCTGTTCTTATCGATAGATTTTACATCTTCTTCAAAGTCGCTGCTTGATCTATCGCTCCTATCCATCTTCTCCTCAGAGTCAGAAAGGTCCTCTACGTGTTCTTCTTTGACTTTTTCAAACTCCAGAATCGTTTTTGCCATTTTACGCTTTATATCTAAAGGTACATTTGGATCAAATAACGAAAGATCTAAAGTTTCGCCACAGATGTACCAAAGGTGCCCACAAAATTTTGCCACTAACGCCTGCGACACAATTGGATCGAAATATTTCGCAGCCGATTTCATAAAATTAAAGTCCTGATTAGGAGCGTCGATAGCACTGGTGCTCCTATACCATGCCCTTACGTAAAGCGTGACAATAAAATTGCAAACATCACGGAGCCCTCTTAATTCTTTCTTAGTCAAACGAAAAATTTTCTAAACAAAAATATTTTAATGGCGTATATAGCCTTAGCTATCCATCTAGCATGACTGACGGCCCCTGGAGGCCTGAAGTTGTAATTGGGCATGTCTTCCTCAAGGAACAAAAGAACAATTTGCAGAAGTTCCTTATAGTCTGCTCGGGGTTGTGTTTTTTCTTAAAATCCTAATGTCAACTTGCACTAGAGCTGGTATTTCGGCAGCGACTAAGTCATCATTTATACCAGAGCAGTACTGTTCGTCCTTTATTTCGTCCCACTTTTCTTTGAAACGGCAAAATAAAAGCACTCCTGGGCCAGACGTTTTTCCAAATTTGGCTTCGAACACTGCTCTCAATTGGAGTTCATATATATGATGTCTGCATGGTTAATACAACAGATCTCGTTTTAAAAAAAAATTTTTTTTCTACATTTAAGCCTATAGCATTAAAAGCACACACCTCAGCTCATTTTTGTCTGAAAACAAAACTTTGTGGCAAGGTTTTTCTTTGCGAGTTTGAATAGCGTTTTTAAATCGGTTAAAGAACAAAAAAGTAATGGGAGTTTAAGTGGAGGCAACCTTAGGAAAAATCGAAAAAGCGATTATAGGTAATATCTCGATAACGCGTCGATAGAATTTTTTATATGGCGATTTTCGTGATCAGCGGGCCATTTTACTTTAAAAAAAAGTTGGTTTGGCGCTTTGGGGAAAATTGTTGTCGAGCAGTAAAACATTGTATTAGTTAATCCATACAAACATGCATTTATCATTAATTTTGTATGGGAGCCCCCCTAAGGAGGAGACAGAGGGGTTAGGTGCCAAGAACAAAAATGTTGGGAAGTGAAAAATAATGGGGGTTGGTCATACATTTCACCCTTCTAGGAAGTTTTTTAAGGGGTTGAAGGGCAATTTTATTAAAATGTCATTTTTGTATGGGGACCCTTCTAGGGAGTTGAGATAGGGGGTAGGTGCCTAGGAAAAAAATGTCGGGAAGGAAAAATCAGTGGGGGTCTCTGGTACATTTGACCCCTCTACAGGCGACCCCTGGGCAGAAATGACCTTAAATATCAATTTTCGACCACTTTCCCCTCAACCCACCGTCTCCAAGTTTTGGCTCACGCATTTTTTTACCCAACCTCACAAATTGGGAGGCTGGAGCAAGTTGAAATCACATTGCTTCAAATCTCCATACATCACTAAAACATGTCTAGTCTTTGCTCAAAAATTGAACTTTCAGTCCATTTCGTGCACTTCTGGAACTAATCATACATGTTTTTTCTTGACTTACCTTAATCTTAAAGGCCCGCTTAAAGCCTGAAGCAAAGAAGCCACCAAACGGTCCAATAATAGAGCTAAACAAGCTCAACGAAATCGAATGCCAAATGTAGGGATACAAACTCAAGGATTTGCCAATGCCAAACTGAAATTTGTTTTAATTTAATTAGCAAAAATATTTAAAACATACCTCCACCCTTAACTCACCAATTTCAAACTATATTCCTGCGGTGTAAACAAATAGCTAGGCACACATGACATGGTCATGCGTCCCAGTTCCTCCGAGTATTGTATGGGACATATGAAATATTGATAATTGCATAAAACATACGAGAAAAGTATGCCAAAGAGAACAGTGGCAAAACCACCACCAATAAATCCCTCCCAGGTCTTTTTCGGGCTTAGCTTAATGAGGGGGGTACGTCCAAAGAAGAAACCAAATACATAGGCCATGACATCATTGCACACAATCATCGACACGGGCACTATGAACCATATAAGACCCTCGAATATATTCTGTATGATGAGATATGATTGTGTGACCACAATTAGCAGCGAAACATGTGTCCAGGCAAACAGACTAAACTGTTTGATATAATACTTCTTGACCAGCGAAAGCACAAACCACACAAAGCCAATAATGTAAAGGGCAAAGGATAGAAAACGATGATAGGTCACCAAAAACTTGAGGTATTCCTGTAAAAAATCACAACAAGAATGTTTAAGTAAATTTTTCAAAATTAAGCTTTACCTAACTTACCACACGATTGATGACCACTCCAAAGTAATCCACCAGATTCTCTCCATAAAAGAAATAATTGGAGGTCAGTAGAAAATACCACGACAGACTACGGAACCAGGGCAAACCGTGTATGCGATACACCTGGTAACCAATTGAAATGATCTCTTGAAAGCATTTCACTTGCACCAGCAATGTCTGTAAGATAAAATAGGTGTTCAAAGGGTCGCTGCTTTTACTACTGCCAGTTCATCATCACTCACCGTAATCATCAAGGCCAACGGACCACCGTAAATGATCAATGCAAATCCACAAATCATTATCCAAGTGAATATGCCGCGAATGACCCAATTCTTCCATCTGCACGAAGAAAAATATATGTGTGAATCAATGAATAATTTGCCTTGCACGCAGCTGTTTTGGAACTATTTTTGGAAATATTTGGAATGTTCACATACCGATCGGGCAAATCCTTAAGAGCCGAATCCAAAATCTCTGGTGTCTTATCGGTGCCTTGAGGCAAATTTTTAGCCAACTCTTCAACGAATTTCTCTTCGGGTATTTTTTCTTCCTCGGAATCAACCTGACAAAGATAAATACAAATTAATTGGCATTTGTTTGTTGTGGCAAATTATGATTGGATCTTCTTACTTTGTAATAATTACTATAAATAGTGTGAGCAAGAGAAAACTCATGAAATAATTATATGTACAAAAACACAGAGTGAGAAAACCAGACAAGCAAAGTGAATTAATGTTAACATACATACATTCGAGTGACACATAAAAGAAGAGCAGAAATCAAAGGAGGAATTTTAATATGGCAGTCAGTAAATTCGGAAATAAAACAGGAAACTTCTTTGTTTTGGAAAAACTTTACTTTAAAGGCACAAATACACCATCTTATTCCTACTCCAGTTGTCATAAAAACCTCAACTAGGTTCATATCTAGAATTTAAACTCTAATTGCAATAAACCAAAGAGTCTAAAATTCCACAATTCTTTCAGCTGTTTTCTATAAATTTCGCTTTTTTATAGGGAATTTT
>JAEIFU010002568.1:0-41611 GCA_018904235.1 Lordiphosa stackelbergi
ACTTGCTACTCATCATAAAAAATGGCTGCTTGTCTAATTGTTTGGTTTTACTATCTAACAAGTATAAATCGGCGTTACCATCATGATAAATATTATAGTAATTACCCGCTTCATGAGTAATTTGCTCATATTTTGGCTCAATTACCCACTGCCCCTGTTCATTGATAATGCCATATTCACCATCATTCATGCCAACGGTTAAACCGTCATGATATCCATCGCGTAGTTTACTCAAGATCAATTGTTGATCAATAGTTTGGGTTTCTTGCACTAAATAAACATTAACAGAATTAACTTTACCTTTAAAATAATAGCGGAGAATAAGCTGTTTTGATTGTCCAATCTGCTCTTCACTTAAGGGAGTATAACTTTGCTTAACATAGGTAATCAGCGATGCTTTATCAGTAATTTTACCTGCATCAATATCGCTTAGTACTTGTTGATAAAATGCTTTAACATGATTAATTTGCCCAAGGTCAAAACTGTATGAGCTATTACTTAAATTAACCAGTGCACGCCCCTCCTCATCGAGTCCTTCAACATAAAGTAGGCTATTTTCAGCACGCTTTGGTAATGAAAAGGTAACTGTATTATTCAAAATACTATCAAGAGAAATATTATCTTGTACTTGCTCGCTATTTTGACTAAATACCAGCTTAGTGATAGCTGTTTTAGGCACTACGTAGCTTAGCTCAGTATTTACGGCAATAATGCGTTTATTACTATCAACCATCACATATCCCCTCGGGAGAATTTTTTGATTAACAGCAAGTAAAGTGCCATCTTGCAACTGTACACTTTTAATGGTCATCGTCGGCTCGGTAAAACTATCACGATTATTATAAATAACCTCTGACAAAAAAAGCGGAAAATCAGGGAAATCAATACGTGATGAGCTTCCCTCTATTCGTTGTAAAAATCCTTTATTTTTAAAGTAATCAAAAACTCTTGATTGGGCTGCTTGTGCATCAGGCACATTATATAGTGGTTGGTATTTGGGCTCACTGTCGCTGCTAAACGGGATGTAAAGAGTTAAATAACTTGTCGGATCAAAATGCGTAAACTCTTGCAGTTCATCACGCATTTGTTGAACGATTTGCTCAAAACTTAGCTGAGTAGAGCCTTCTTTGATTGATAACATTGGCTCATTATAATCAGTATTTTGATTCTCATCACTGGCAAATGAAAAAATTGGTATAATTTAGCAAAGCGCAAATAATAGAGACACAAGAATTTTTATTTTCATGTAATTATTATATTGATACTAAAACAGCATATATTAGCTAAATCAATAATATATGCAATAGAGCTCTATTGTTAACTCAATTTTTATGACCGATTTCACAATAAATTTAAGACCATTTAGTAAAAATAACTGCGCTAACCTGAGGCAAATCATAAATAACAGACCACAAGAAATGCATAAAACTTATTTTTTCATAGGGTTACTTAGCTAAAAGGTAGAATTTCTTAGCAATATACCCAATTGATAAAATGTGCTATGCTTAGCGTACTTATAAGGTGTAAAACTTTGAAATCGATTATGCAAATACCGTTTATTAAATATAATCATCAAAAATATCTTGATGACTTAGCTAAAATAGAGCAATCTGCTGATAACTATCAGGTGTTATATACCCCGAAAGAGTATCGCTTAGCACTATTACAGTCGATTAAAAATGCCACTCAGCGAATCTATATTATTGCGCTTTATCTCGAACGAGATGAAGCCGGACAAAGGGCTCCAACTATTTATGACGCTAAAATTAACCGCCCTCAGCTTGATGTTAAAATCTTTGTCGATTGGCACCGCGCACAGCGTGGCCGAATAGGTGAAGTAAAAAACCAAACCAATGCTGACTTTTATCATCAGCAAAAATTACAATATCCTGACGCGAACATTGAAGTTTACGGTTGATTAATCGTCTGAAGTACTTGGCGTGCTGCATCTTAAAAGTAGTAATATTGATGATACACTGATGTGGTG
The DNA here is from genome assembly GCA_018904235.1 of Lordiphosa stackelbergi. Taxonomy (NCBI): domain Eukaryota; kingdom Metazoa; phylum Arthropoda; class Insecta; order Diptera; family Drosophilidae; genus Lordiphosa; species Lordiphosa stackelbergi. The sequence continues at coordinate 1,988 of JAEIFU010002568.1, forward strand.
CCAGTATTAATAACGTCTATTTAATAAGCTTGATAAATACCGTTATGATAAGATTTTATTAGTATAGCAGATACAATGGTCGATTATGTTATACATAATTTTCTACCATTTGAGGGTGTGCAACGACTTGATCACCCAGAACACAAAACGCGTAAACAGCTTAAGCCTGATATTCGCACATTACGCCAGCATTTAGCGCAGGCAGACCACCAATTTGGTGGTGAGTGCCGATAATGATGAACTCAGCGTTACTCCAATTGTTGGTTTTAGGTAAGGTAATCAACTTAATCAAGTTATCCACCACCTAATTAGCCAAGCACAAGAAAAAGTCGTCTTTTGTACACCATACTTTAATCTGCCCCACATTATCATTAAAGATATTATTTGGCTATTAAGAAAAGGCAAAAAAGTCGAGATTATTATTGGTGATAAAACGGCTAATAATTTTACATTCCTGGAGATGAGCCGTATAATATTATTGGGGTTTACCCCTACTTACCTATGATCAAATAAACTTACGTAAGTTTGTTGAAAAAAAAGAGCTGCAAGTTTGTCGATAAGAGCAGCTCCTTATTCACTTATGGAAAGATAAAGAAGACCACACTTACCACCTTAAAAGGAATTTGGGTCGATAATAACTGGATTTTAACCACTGGTAATAATAATCAAGGGAAGCAGCGACTCGATCTTGAAAATGATTGCCCCAGTCCCACGATCCAAAGGTGTACTGCGAAAAATTCACCAAGAAGCTTGAGATGATTGGGTTGAACACTCAATTAATTAGCCACATTTTCAACCAAATACAAAGCTAGCCAATTCTATCCTAAACAGATACACAAGCTCATTAATCGTTTAAGCCGCATTAAAATCGATAAGATTATTAAACGATTATTATAAAAGGAGCCTAAATCAAGTCTAACTGATAATAAATAAACGGTATCGGTTAGACTTTTTTGACTCATTATAAAGCTTGATGATCGTTTTTTAATTGTGGCTCTGACTGGATTATCAGCGATAGTTTCTACCACAATTTGCATCTTATCGTGTTTATAAAATCTTAAAAATGAGATTATTATAACATAAGCTAATATCACTATTTCTTATTAAACTATATTAATTGATTTTTAATAATATTCATTTTTCATTAAAATTTGGCAAACAAAGCGCACTCGCTATAGTCTTATTTTTTGAGACAGCTATCTCTGCGTCAATGACCATATACAAATATGAATACACTAGCCCCATTATCTTTTGACTTACTATTAACAACAATAGAAAAACTCGCTACTTATAGTGATACCGATGCTGCAGATGGTATAACCCGTTTTGCTTATAGTAAAAATGACGAACTCGCTCATGGATATATTATTGAGACTGGCTCAGCAATTGGAAGCACTCTGTAGACAGGGGCCGAGCGTTGGTAATGTTTTTATCTACCGGGTCAGATGAAACACTACCTGCGGTTCCGCTGCTGGATCCACATTTAGATACCGTACTAATGGCGGTAAATATGATGGCGTCTTAAGAGCGTAGTTGCGGGGCTATGCGCTTTAAACCAATTTAAAGAGACGCTACAACGACTCACTCACACTTATCATCTTTCGTGTGAAGAGTCGAGCCGCTTTGGTATTTCTTGTGGTAGCAAAATCCTAACTGGCAATGCTGATCAGCTAAAGTGGCTAAAAACTACAGATAACCAAGGTAAAACCGTATATCAAGCAATCGATGAAGCGGGTTATCACAGCGCAAATATAGCGCGAGCCGAATTAGCAACTGCCGCCTACAGCGCCTTTGTTGAACTACATATCGAGCAGGGTAAATGCCTTGAAGCTACCAGTAAGCCAATTGGAATCGTTAATGGCATTGCGGCGCCAACGCGTTTTCAAGTTGACGTCTATGGCCAAGCCGATCACTCTGGCGCAACGCCGATGAATCAAAGGCAAGATGCACTCGTTATTGCAGCTGCACTAATTACCGACGTAAACAAACTCGCTCACAGCCAAGCTCACTTAGGCACTGTTGCAACTGTTGGCAAGTTAAATGTTTACCCTAATGCTACGAACGTCATCCCTGGGCGTAGTGCGTTTTTATGTTGATATTAGAGGCATTGAAATAGATAGCATTAACCGCATTGTGACTGGCTTACAGCACGCAGTTGATCAAGCAAAAACGGCGCACCATATCGAGATTACAGCCGATATCTTATCGCAAGAGCAGCCCGTTAAATTAAATGAGCAGGTATGTCAAACTATTGCCAAGGTCTGTCAACAAGAGCATATCGATTACCTCGATATGCTAAGTGGTGCCGGCCATGATGCGATGTATATGGCAAAAAAATACCCTACTGCAATGATATTTATTCCATCTAGAGCTGGAATAAGCCACCACAAAGATGAATTTAGCTCAGAAATGACATCATTTTGGTATAACCTTATTAACCAAGACGCTAGCAAGTTAGCCAACCAAGAGAATAATTAGATGACTGCAATTGATAGCCGTTCGACCGTCTCAGCAACCAATGGATTAATGACGAATATAAACATATGATTGTGCAAGTTGATGAAAAAGCTGCTGACGTTAAACCTGGGCAATTTTTTAACTTACTTTGCCACAAACCCAGTCAGATAAACCTTTTTTTCGTCGACCGATGAGCACCTATTTTGCCAACGCAAAAAACAGGGCAAGTCAATTTTTATACAAAGTGGTCGGTAGCGGCACTCGCACGCTAGCAGGACTAAAAGCTAATGATAAACTGCCGGTACTTGGTCCATTAGGTAAAGGCTTTAATTTAAAAAGTCACTATAAACATATTTTAGTTATCGGCCGCGGCGTTGGGCTCGCAACACTGGCGCCCCTTGCAGAAGCTGCAGCTGATAAAAATATTTTTGTGACTGCGCTACTTAGGCCAGAAGCTATAATAGCTTGATGTCGCAATCACGCTTTTTTAAACGTCAATGCCAACGTGATTGAAGTTGTTGATACCGACAACTCAAGCTGCGTTGAAAACGTTGAATCAATAATACTTACCGAACATCAAAAGCGCCCGATTGATGCCATGTTTACTTGCGGCTCAACTCGATTAACTAAGCTACTGCAAAAAATAGCGATTAACTATGATATTGATGGTGAAGTTGCGCTTGAGCAACATATGGCGTGCGGCATTGGTATGTGCTATTGCTGCGTAAAACCGTTTAATGTCGAAGGTGAAAATCAGCCTCGCAGTAAACGTGTCTGTGTTGATGGACCAGTGTTTGATATTAAGGAGTTTGTAGCATGAGTGATCTCTCTGTCGATATCAATGGATTAGTGCTAAATAATCCGATTATGCCAGCATCAGGCACCTTTGACAAAAATCTAGCTGAGGTTATTGATTTTAACCAGCTCGGTGCGATAGTCACCAAAACCTTTACCATGGATAAACGCGCAGGTAATCCAGTGCCAAGAGCATGTGAATTACCTAATGCTTGCTAAATGCAATTGGTATACCAAGTAAAGGCATCCAGCATATATTGAACAAACGGTGCCTTATTATCAACAATATCAATCACCACTTATTTTTTAGCCAATTACCGCAACAGATTTCGGCCAATTAGCCGCAAAACTTGATGCGCTAGCGAATTACCGCAATCGAAGCTAATATCTCCTGCCCCAATATTGAGGCGCACGGTAAAGCCTTTGCTATGGAAGCGAGTTCAACCAGTAAAGTGGTAAAGGAGTTACGCAAGGCGACTAAATTGCCATTATGGGTAAAACTAACGCCTAATACTGGTGATATTATTAGCGTCGCCAGGTAACAAGGGCGCCGACGCTGTTAGTCCGGTAATACGGTGCTGGGGATGGCCATTGATATTAATACCCGCAGACCAAAATTAGGAAATATTATGGGTGGATTATCTGGACCAGCCATTAAGCCAATTATGGTCAGAATGGTGTATCAGTGCTATAAAAACATTACCATTCCAGTCATTGGCTGTGGTGGGATTACGACCGTTGAAGACGTTATTGAATACTTTTTAGCTGGCTCAACCGCCGTACAAGTAGGCACCGCAAGTTTTATTGAGCCTTCGACGATGATACATCTTATTAATGGTTTGCAAGAGTATTGCCAGCGCAATAATATTAGTCACTTACGTGATCTCACTGGCGCGATAATCGATGATAAGTTTGCGGCGATGAATGCATTACCCTATTGATTTCATTTATACCCTAAAATAGATAGGGATTAGCAATCCCTATCTAATATTTTCTACCAAGTATGCCCTACATTAATATGCGGCGCCCGGAGTTGTAACCCGAATGAGCTTAGCATTAACAAACTCATGGATACCGCTCTTCCCTTGTTCACGGCCATAACCTGACGCTTTGGTGCCACCAAACGGTAACTCAGGTGAAATGCCAGTCGTGTGGTTAATATAGACCATACCAGTCACAATTTGACGAGCAACTTTGATGGCTTCTTGTTCATCTTTACCAAATACTGAGCCACCTAAACCAAATTCAGTGTCATTAGCCAGCTTAATCGCCTCATCAATATTTTGTACCACATAGATACATAGAACTGGACCAAATATCTCTTCTGAATAAGCCTTCATATTAGGTTTAATATCAGTCAGTATTGTCGGCTGCATAAATGCGCCTTCACGATCTAATCGCTTACCACCAAATACCAGTTTAGCCCCTTCACTTACCGCTAATTCAACTTGCTTAATCACGGCTTGAGCCGCTTTTCACTGCTTAATGGTGCTAATTGAGTACGTTCATCTAACGGATCACCAACTACAATAGTTTGATAAAGCGCTTTGGCTTTACTAATAAACTGCTCCGCAACGGATTGCAAAATAATAATACGTTTAGGTGAGACACAAACTTGCCCAGCATTATATAATCGGCCTAATGCGGCTGTTTTTACTGCTAAATCGATATCGGCGTCAGCAAGCACGATAAATGGATCACTACCACCCAGCTCTAACGTTGATTTTTTTACACACTTAGCCGCGGCAGCTGCAAAACTGATTCCAGCAGGTTCACTGCCGGTAAGTGATGCGGCTTTTATACGCGGATCAGCGACAAGCTCAGAGACTTTAGCGCCAGAAATAAATAAATTAGTATAAACGCCCTCTGGCGCGCCAGCTTCACGAAATATTTTTCCATTATTTCTGCGCACTGTGGAATATTTGAGGCATGCTTAAGCACAACGGTATTACCCGCCATAATATTGGCCGCTGCGGTGCGGGTAATTTGATAGAATGGAAAATTCCAAGGCTGCACTGTCAGTAATACACCAATCGAATCATAAGTTAAAAACGCCCTACCTTGCTTAACGGGCAGCTCTTGGTCAGCTAAAAGCTCTTCACCTTCATTGGCATAATAATCAAAAATATCGGCGCAAAGCTCTATTTCACCAACGCCCTCTCGTAGCAGCTTACCCATTTCAATGGTACATAGCTTGGCTAGCTCAAGCTTTCTTTCTCGCATAATATTGGCAACATTATGTAACAGTTCTGCTCGCTGCTTAAATGATGTGTTTTTCCATGATTGGTAGGCATTATCGGCTTTTTCGAGTCGTGCATCAATCTGCGCGATACTCATTTCATCGTAGACTTTTTCAACTTTATTGGTAGTCGGATTGACAGTTTTGATTGTTGATTCATGACTCATTTTAATACCCCTTTAATAATTGAAATATACCCCGTTAAAATTATTATTTTTCAAATAATATAAAAAGTATTACTTCGTTTAGGTTACATCAGTTGGCATAAAATAAAAATAGCTTCTCACTATCACAGTGAAAGCTATTTTATCGAGATGAATATTTGAGCGATGTTTGACGAGGAACTGAGTAAAATTAATTTTTATCTAAAAAAATAATCTCACTACCAGCTAATGGCATCTTTAACACATGTGATTTAATTTTACCCCAGACCTGCATTTCACAGGCTTTACAATTAAATTTCAGCGTTAACTCTTCATTATTATGCACTAACTTCATCGGCGTGACTTTTGTTCTAACCCCTTGTACACCTTTAGCCTGTTTTGGGCATAGATTAAAGGCAAAACGTAAGCAGTGCTTGGTTATCATCAGTGGTGCGTCATCTTTAACATCGTGCGCTTCATAGGCGCTCTCAATGAGCTCAACACCATGATGCAAATAAAACTCACGCGCTTTATGGTTATAAACATTAGCTAAAAAAGTTAACTGAGTGTCAGGATAAATGGGTGGCGGCGTAACTTCGGCCTTGCGTGTTTTACGTACATAACTGGCAGCCCGTGCCTCAGTCAGCAGCTCAATCACGTCACGGCGCAGCTGGTTAAGCTGACTGCTCGGAATAAAATAGACCTGACTTAACGTAACATCAATTGACGCCGCGTAATAGATAGTTTGCCCTAATTTAGCTAAGCTATCTTGTAGATTTTTTAACGCTTTATCAGGCTGCTCTGCAATCGCAAAATCAGCACATAACGTTTGGCTGACAGTAATCCCCTCTTCACTTTTAGCGCTAAGCGTAACGCCACCGGCGCAAGACTGTAATGTTAGCGCGACAGCAACTCTTCGCTGGCTTGACTCTTTTAACAGGCTTTGTTGCCAAACATGATCTAAGTTACGGTTAATAACATAAGGCAGTTTGATCGTTTTTAGCGCTTCAGGTAACTCGTTGGGGAAAACCCGATAAAGGTTAGCAGATAGTTTTTCAACTTTGTCTGCCCGAAAACCGACCACTTCGCGTTTAATCAACACATTAAGTCCATCACCATTAGTTAATGGATCAGTTGACTGAATATCGAGTGAATTTCCGGCAACTTTCGTGATATTACCGATTTGCAAACCGACAAATTTTGGGGAATCAAATGCACCAATATCAGACTTACGACCATGCACAAAGTAGTCCGTGCTACCACGATGAAAAGTTCGGTTAGCATCAGGTGTAAAAAAATATTCAGTTTTACCGCGTGACGCCGCGGTTAAATCAGTGCGCGTCGATAAAATAGCATCTAATTTTTGCCGATAAAATGCGGTAATATTTTTGACATAACTTAAATCTTTATAACGCCCTTCAATCTTAAATGATCGAACGCCTGCATCGACTAGCTCAATAAGATTATCTGACTGATTATTGTCTTTCATCGACAGTAAATGCTTTTCGTAAGCAACCACGCGGCCTTGATCATCTTTTAACGTGAAAGGTAGACGGCAGGCCTGCGAACAATCGCCACGATTAGCGCTGCGCCCCGTTTGCGCGTGGGAGATATAACACTGCCCTGAAAACGCTACACATAGTGCGCCGTGAATAAAATACTCAATATTGGCATCGGTTTGCTGAGCTATCGCACTAATTTCATGTAGGTCAAGCTCACGGGCAAGAACAATTTGAGAAAACCCCACATCAGCTAAAAATTTTGCTTTTTCTGGTGTACGAATATCCATTTGCGTGCTTGCATGCAGATCAATCGGCGGAATATCTAACGCTAAAATGCCCATATCTTGCACAATCAGTGCATCAACGCCAGCCTGATACAGTTGATGAATGAGTAGGCGCGCTGGCTCAAGCTCATTATCGTGTAAAATGGTATTTAAAGTGACAAAAATTTTTGCGCAGTAACGATGAGCAAACTCGGTTAAGCTGGCGATATCACTAACCGAATTACCTGCATTGTGACGCGCACCAAAGCTTGGGCCGCCAATATAAACAGCGTCGGCGCCATGTAAAATCGCCTGTTTGGCAATTTCGATATCTTTAGCTGGGCTTAGTAATTCGAGTTGATTATGTAATAAAGTCATGGAATATTCACAGATAAAAGAAACCGAAGGATTATACCTGTTTTTTAACTTAATGAGCATTATTTCTTGCGATTTTTATATTAAACGCTACAGTATTCACGGTATCTTATTAAGGAAAAATAGCCATGCAACCAATTACTATTTATCACAATCCTAAATGTTCAAAAAGCCGCGAAACACTGGCATTATTAAAAGACAGAGGCATCGAGCCTACCATTATCCTCTACCTCGATAATCCGCCATCCGTTAACACGTTAAAAACATTGGTGCAGCAACTTGGTTTTTACCTCAGCGAGAGAGCTGATGCGCAGTAAAGAAGATAGCTACCAAGAACTTGGACTTGATGACTCGACGCTTAGCGAAGCCGAGCTATTTGAGGCGATGCAAAGGCACCCAAAACTAATTGAGCGCCCGATTGTAGTGGCAAATGGTAAGGCAAAAATAGGCAGACCGCCAGAAAGCGTACTTACTATCATTTAGGCTATTATTTAGGTGATCTTAGCGGGTTATTTAACGTACGAAAAGCTGCCTTTATAGTGATAAAGGCAGCATATTTCGCGATTTATTAGCAATTAACAATATTAACTGTGAGTAATTAAAAAGCAGCAATGGATCTGCTTATTACGTTTAAAGTCTAGTGAAATAGTCTGTTCACTAATATCTTTAGCCTGTAAACCTAACTGACTTAAGCCGTCATAATCTAACTTAAAGCCCCGTTTATTGTTCGAGAACATAATCAGCCCATTTGGCCTTAATAAGCGCTTTAAGTTTTGCATAAGATCAAGGTGATCGCGCTGCACATCAAAGGTATCGCTCATACGCTTTGAGTTTGAAAACGTCGGTGGATCGATAAAAATCACATCAAACTGCTCATCACTCTCTTGCAGATAAAATAGGCAATCAGCCTGAATCAGGCGGTGTTTTTACCCACTAAACCATTTTGTTTAAGATTACGATCAGCCCACTCTAAATAGGTGCGTGACATATCAACCGTCGTCGTTGATCTGGCGCCGCCAAGGCCTGCGTAAACACTCGCACTACCGGTGTAAGCAAACAGATTTAAAAGTCCTTACCTTGGCAGCGCTCGCCAATCATTTTACGGGCAATGCGGTGATCTAAAAACAGCCCCGTATCTAAATAGTCGGTTAAATTAACCCAAAACTGCGCCTGATACTCGTTAACTAAAAAGTAGTCCTGTTTTTGTGCGAGGCTTTGATACTGCTTTTTACCTTTTTTGCCGTTCACGGGTTTTAAAAATCAGCTGATTAGCGGCTAACCCAAGCACTGACATGGTCGCGTTGATAATATCAAATAGACGCTGCTTAGCTTTTTGCGGATCAACGGTTTTTGGTGGGGCATACTCTTGCACGATGACCTTATCTTTATAACGGTCGATGGCGACATTGTGTTCAGGTAAATCGGCATCATACAGGCGATAACATTCAATCCCTTCTTGCTTAGCCCATTTAGCTAGCTTTTGTTCATTTTTACGTAATCGATTAGCAAAATCAGCGGCAGGAATGGTGGCATCAATAATTGCGCTTTGCTCACGCTTAGCGATAGCATAATTTTTTGTACGCAGTCTAATGGACCATTCTTAGCTTTAAATTGCCTTTCAGCGCGCATCTGTAGGCAATCTAATAACTGCGGTGCGCCACTAAATAACGATAGATTCCAACCACCAAAAAACTGTTTAATGCGCTGGCCTAACGCAGTATGTAGCGCGATTAATGCCGGCTCACTCTCAAGCCTTTCACCGTACGGCGGGTTACTAATGATAGTGCCGCTCAGCTCTGGGTAAGGATTAGTTAGCTGCGTAACATCTTGCACCGCAAAGGTAATGAACTCACCAACGCCTGCGTGATCAGCATTTTGTTTCGCTTTAGCAATTACATTGGCATCATTATCGTAACCCACAAACGGCGCGGTAACTGCTTTAATCTGCGCTTTGGCATCAAATAACACCGTATTCCATAGCGCCTGATTAAAGCCTAACCATGATAAAAAGCCCCAATTTTTACGTTTAAGCCCTGGCGCAATATTTGCAGCCATCATCGCTGCTTCGATCAATAACGTACCTGAGCCACACATTGGATCAAGCAGTGGCTGCTCAGCTTGCCAGCCAGAACGCAGCACAATTGCCGCGGCAAGGTTTTCTTTTAACGGCGCTTCACCGGTTCGGTCACGGTAGCCGCGCTGATGTAAACTTTCGCCACTAAGATCTAATGATAAAATCACACGGTTTTTATTTAAAAAAGCGTGAATACGAATATCAGGGCTCTCTTTGGTAACATTCGGACGCTGGTCAACTTTACGGGTAAAACAGTCGACAATCGCATCTTTTATTTTTAAGGCGCCATATTGGCTATTTTTGTCGGGAAAAAATCATTGGTGCCCGTAAAATGGATCATAAACGTCGCATCAACTGAGTTTGATAATTAAAATGTTTATAATTATTAATGTAGAAAGCAAAAGATTAATGGGGAATAAATAATCCGTTGTGGTATATCTAAAAAAACACACACATGTGAAGTCCATTTAGCCTAATTTGTTCACTTAATACAACCAAGGGACGGTTGCCAAATTTCGTTTTTGTATGTATACATATGTGCGTATGGTACATGTGGTTAATTTGATCGGTTTTATCTATAGAAATTGGGTCGTTTTTTTGGGGCGAATGCGAAAAATACAATTTTAGTTCCTGTAGTAAATTTAGTGCATAATTTTTGTGTTGCAAAAAGTCATGCACAAGTAAAAATTTAAAGTCAGTAATTCAAAACAACTACCGTTGGTTACCTGTTGTTTTCGGGAGGTGATTTAAAATATTTTATTTTAGTCGCTTTTTCCTGAGCATAGAAGTTTGCACACAAAAATATATCCCTCAAATTGTTGCTGACAACAGGTCACGTTTATTTCCAGGGTTTTTGTTGTTTTAAATTTGTTTATTTTGTTTCGTTTCAGCATTTTTTAGAGGGGGTTTCGTGATTATTAGGGTTAACCCAAATCTATCGCTTGAATCTGTCTTTCCAACTTTCTGATATTTCAATTCTAGTTTACTTCTCGTAAATTACACAGTTTTCCCCCAAATATTGGGCTCTCGCGACGGCGGGCGAAAAGAGTGATACCGTTCGATGGAGGGGAAACTGAATACAAGTTAATTTTCCAAAAATTCTCTAGCTCGTCATTATTTTGAAATCAATGGTCAAATTTGTTAAACAAACCTTAAAGGGCCATTTTAAAAAATTTAGTAAAATTCCATCATCAATAGAATGATGTGATTAAAAATTTGGGAGCATAAAGGAACTGTACTCTTTGCATGGGATATTAAAATAAAATGTAGTACCTGCGTTTTTGTACATTTGACTCTCCAAGACCCCTTTAGCCGATTGTTTAGAATGTTTTACGGTCTCTCTCGGCGACCGTTGGGTTTTGAGCACTCGAGGCACATTTACAAATTTTAAAACAATTAAATACTGACTGAAAAAACAACCCACTGGCACAGCATCATTTTCGGTTGTTTGTTCGGAACATATAAAATGAACATCTTATTCAAAATATTTACAGTTTCTAGTCCAACAACCAGGAATTTCCCTTATTTCCTTTCAATGAGTACAGTTCCGATGGTCAGTTATTCTGTTATCCCTAAAGAGTAATTTTTAATTATTAAAAATGGATCAATTATTCATAAATAATGGCTTTAAAATTAAAAAAGTTTATTACATTTTAGTATCATCCCAATAAAATACTTAAATTTATTGTAATAAAATTAACCTTTATCGTTAAAATATATAAAATATAAAGATTTATAGGGTCTTTTCGGTTCTTTTGTGTGACAAAAAATAAAATTCTATTATAAATTAAATGGAAACAACTAATATTTCGTCCAACCATTCATTCTAGCCTTCAATTAAAAGACTAATGAGTATGCTATCTTTATACAGTTTGAATACTGCGGCCATTTAAAAAAATTCAGTGGGCATAACTTAAAATCTATTTCAGCATGTTTTTGTTAAACAGGCGAATAATATTTTGCCGAATTCTTTACTTAAACTTATAATATACTAATTTTTATCATTATTACTTAATTTTAAAAACTAATATTAATATTTCAGTAAATATTTATAATTTATAAATAATTATATTATATAATTAATTATAGCAAAATTATAATAATTGCTAATTCTAAGCATATATTTATTAAAATTTACTTACTATCAAACCATCAATAGTACGCTGGCTCTGGGGTCTCGTTATGTTTGCACACCCAACCTAAAGCTTAGGAAACACAACACAGCACAAAGGAGGCTAAGAGTGGTCATACAGCTGTTTCACTGGTACCTCTGCAGATCTTCAGTGACCTTCGCCTAATGTACTGGCCCCAGCGACTCTTACTCCCATGCACCGGGCCGCAATCGTTTGAATTCCTAAACGACTTGACAGCAAAATCCGGCACACATAAGAACAGTGCTGGCTGCCAGTACCTTTGTGACTGTGTGTTCCCAATCTTGAAAGCTGCTAATGTTAGTGAGAGAGATTTCCTCCCCACTTCTAACACAGTAACCAATAGTTTGAGTACAGAATAGCATTCAAACCGGGGTTTTTGTTGCTATAAATGAAACTATTTTGTTTAGTTTCAGCAACGACGCCGTGCCTGGCGTTTTTTTACACATGTGTATTGCTTTAACGACCTTTATGATAATCAAACCATCAATAGTACGCTTGAAGTTATGTGCAAACATAACGAGACCTAGAAACCAATACTATTGATGAACAATTATCATAAAATCGTTCACTTTACATTATTACTATTTTTAAAAATTTATTTTATAGCTTATCCGCATAAAATATTAAAATTATTGATCATTTAATTCAACATTTTATATGAGGAAAGTTATATTGAAATTATCCGGATGTTTAGCTTGCCACAGAAAAAGCATCTCCGACCACATAAAAGTATATATATTCTTGATCAGCATGACGAGCTGAGTTTATATAGCCATGTCCTTCTGCCATCCATCGTTTGTTTTCAGTGGTAGTGTCTTTATACGTTTTAGTTACCTGCATATTATCTATTTCAGCATAATTTGATCAAAATCGGATGAATATATCGTATAGCTGCCATATAAAAAACTGGCAGGAATATATCATGCTCAAGGGTATATAAATTTCGGTCGCGCCGAAGTTAGCTTTCCCCTATTTTTTTAATAAATTTATAATTTCTAAATTTAATTTTATTTCTTCAAAAAACTAGATACCTTTAAAACGAATAACATTTCATTTTTAAATACTAATATTAAAAAATAATTTTATTACATTAACTTTTATCCCTCTTTTAAAATCGAGAAAAATATATAAATATTTTCTATATAATGATGGCCTTTTGGTCAATTTTTTAAAACTGCCTTTTAGAATTCTTAACAACTTTGACCATTGCTTTTTCAGTTTGAAGTGCTAAATTCGGAAAATTGACTTGTAATTAGCTTGAAAACATTGATCGAACGGTATCTATTTCGATCCCGCGAGAGCTAATATTTGTTGAACTGTGTTATTAAAAAGACAAGCTCCCCTTTACAGCATTTTGGCAAATCGATTTTAATAAACTTCAGCTGGAGTTCTTTAAAGCGTCAGTTGCTTGAATTTACCTCAATTGTTAATGACGGATCTTTACGAAAAAGCAAACTGATGTCATCTAAACCGATTTCAATCAAGCCTTTGACTCTGTGAACCAGATCTTCTCCACTTAATCATGATCGTTAAGAATTTTCTTTTCACTTTTCTACCTTGAATCTGGTCTACTTAAAAATACAGAACTCAAAAAAAATTCTGCATCGTTTTATACTTCAAAGCCGGTCTCTGGTGTACCGCGAAGGTATTCACCTCGGTCTTTTTGTTTTCACACTAGTTATTATAAGTTAATCTCCTCAACGTATTACGGAATTAGTTTCGAATACATACAAATGTGTGGCAAATTTGATCTTTTTATCCTTAATTAAACTTCAATCCCTTATATCTATTCTATTGTTAATATGGCTCTTGTTATTTGAATTTCTTTCGGTAACTAATAGTAGAACAGTTCATCTTGTTTCTTTTCTTCCAAAGTTAAATAAACTAGGCAACAAGGTGTACAGTAGTCCTGTATATCAAGTATATTTTGTGATAAACACGAATCTGTTTTCAGAATGGTCCATTTTTAGAAATTTTAAGCTTAAAGTTGTACGATTATTTTTAGCGGAGATATTACTAATCTTCTAATCTTCTAATAATAAAAGTTTTTTTCTTTCTTTAGAAACTAGCTTTTACACTACGGTCACCTTCACCAGCTTAGTGGCGCCAGCTGTGAAGTAACTAGCCATGAAAAGCAATTTCTCAAACTTTGCCGTTCGATCCGGCGTTAAACTGTAGGTCCCTTTTCTCTTGTGCGAAAAATTTAAAGCACACACGCCAAGAGATTGAGAGAAGCTTGGCTTGGCCCCGTTGAGGAGCTGTATAGCCAGTTTTACCTTTACCTATTATAATCTTCAGAGGGGGCTCTTTAGGATCTTGCTGACCTTGCGAATTGGGTAATTTAGGATAACAAATGAACTAATCACTACAATTGTCTTATAAATGAAACACCATACTACTTCAATATAAGTTATGACTAAGTAACAGCCAGGTGTAAACAATTATTTCAAAGGGTTTCTAGATGAATTAATAAATATTTGATGAATTAAAAAAAAATCAAATTACCAAAAATCTCGACGTGAAATCAGATTCGTATTCATCACACTAAAATCATCGTCACAGCTTCCTTGTTCCTCCAGGCCAACTAGAAACTGTTACCTTTAATACCAGGGTTGTCCATATTCGACGGACCCATCTGGCAACGCCATAACTTTTGACAAGTGAGATGTCCAGATCGCTTAATGACATACCGCGATTGAAGCGTCAGTCCAAGCAGATTTTACCATGGAACAATACACGCCACGCGAGCGCTCTGAAATAGTTGAAATTTACATTCAACAGAACAAGTCAATTGTGAAAACTCAACGTGCTTTTAAAAAAATTAAAAAATGTAGCTCAGTTCTCATTGAATGGGACCGTAAATAAGCAAAATTGCCGTATTTACGCCACTGAAAATCCTCAGGAGATTCAAGAAGTGCCTCTTCATGACGAAAAAGTCACAGTTTGGTGCGGCGTTAGTGCGAAAACGGTCATTGGGCCGTTTTTCTTCCCAAATGAAAATGGCCATGCTGTTACCATCAACCAGGAGCGTTATCGCGACATGATGACCAATTTTGTGATGCCAATTATTCGTCGAAAGCGTATGAGGCAGTTCTGGTTTCAACAAGACGGCGCTCCACCGCACACAAGTCGCATAACAATCGATTTTCTGAAGAAATTGTTTCCGGGCCGTTTGATGTCGAAAAGTGGTGATTTGGACTGGCCACTGCGTTCGCCCGATTTGACGCCGCCTGACTTCTTCTTGTGGGGATATTTGAAGTCAAAGGTTTACGTTAACAAGCCAAGGACCGTAGAAGAGCTCAAGGACAACATTCGTGAAGAAATAGCCGCTATTCCGGCCGAAATGTTGGCGAAATCGATGGAAAATGCTGCAAAAAGGGCACAATACGCCATCAACGCCAGAGGCGGCCATTTGAGAGATATCATATTCAAAAATTGATGTAAACAAATCTACTTGGAACAAATTAAATGATTAAGATTGCCAACCGCCAAATTTTTATTTTTTCTTTGATTTTAAAAAAAAATGGGTCCGTCGAATATGGGCAACCCTGGTATTGGCATCTGATGCAAAACTGGTTATGTGCAGCACAATCAAATTCAGGTCACTTTATAGTCGTCTCGGAAAACTCAGACTACACCGGGTCACAGATTTTTCGCATGTTATTTGTCATGTTATGCATAAGTATTTTTATTTCTAGGTTTTCTTCTCTTATTAACTTAATTTTTCTTTGTTTTCCTATATAAATACAGCTTCTTATCTTATCTGATTTGCTAGCTCGAATAACGTCTCTCACAACAATTGGCCGTGAATCGGGGCATAATATTTCCCCATCGTGTCAGGTCGTTATATTCTAATTTAGATAATTAATTTTTTGTTGAGCTTCCTTAGTTCATACTTTTAGTTTGGTGATTATATTTTTGTTGTCAGCATTTTTGTGACTTTTAATGAATGAATAAATAATAGTTGGTACACATTTGAATCGATGTAGCGATGGGTATGCATTGTGTGCTTTAAACATTCAGTAGAGAAGAAGCATTAAATACACAAGACATGTTTTGACACCATTATTTGCCTGCCAATATAAAAGTGCTTTTGTTTATCGGCGGTGACTTTTCAAGCTTATATGCTGGCGAACGAATAACAATAATATATATACGACTGGATAATAAAATATTCAGTCAGGTTCAAAGTTGTTCTCGATACAAAGCAGAATTCAATCGAAATGGAAATTGGCATTTATATTGGCCTAAGACAGGCTATGTCCGTTACCCTTAAAAATAGCTATTGGTCGAGTTAGACACCGCAACCAATATCGAAAATTATTCGGTTTCAATTCCCTGATACAAATTTTGATCTTTGTACGTCTGTTGATATTTTCTAAATCAAACGTATACTGTAACACCATAAATCTATTTTAATAAAGCCGCTTTTGAAAGCTTCGGCGCAATTATTGCCATGCTCACTTTTAGGGTTTGTATAAAAATTGATATTTGAGCAGGTAATGTAGAAATTAATTAAGGTAAGTGAGCAAGTAGGCCATATTATTTGCCCAATAAATGCCATAAAATATATCATGACTTTCCGTTGATCATTAAAAATAATCTACACAAAATATGTTTCTTATCCATTTGCGTTGACATGTTGACATGTGATTTTCCTCACTCACAAAGTGGAAGATTTACCAACCGCCAAAAATGTATTTTTCTGAAGATTTCTTGTTTTATAACGGCATTCCTAATATCTCATTATTCTAATGAGCTTAACATATTTTTATTTATCTAAATGGTAAAACAGGCCCTATTATATATGTTTAGGAAATAGAAAATCGATTATTGCGTGTGACAGTGCAGTGGCGTAGATAGGGGGTGATTAGGGTGATCAATCCCCCCCATTGAGTTCAAAAATCTGAATTAAACAAAATAAATTTGTAGATAATCAGGGAAAAAATCAGATAAGCTTCACTTCAATTTGTAAAAGAATTAAGTTCAATAAAGCAGATACCAATAAATAAAAATTTTAAAAGGCCCACAAAATTAAAAATTTATAAAATTTCGACTTCATCACAATGCAAAATGCTATCTGCCACTGTGTCAGTGTCAAGCGGCATAGAAGAGAAAGGAAAAGAGAAAACAAACGAAATTGTTATTTGCAATTTACTTTGGTTTGAGCTAGCGTGAGCCGCCTAACCAACATTGATCACGAGGCTTGCGCATAGGCTGTGGACAATCCTGATTTAGATATAACATACTTAAATAACAAAAAGTAAACAAAAGGTAACTTTCCGCGATTTTTCGTTTTAAGAAGTGCGAAATTTTGACAAAATTGGTTTGTTGTACTAAATTATTATTTTGGCAAATTGCTTGTCTTTTTCGTTAGCGAAAGATAAGATTATTTTTGAAGTTATTTCTTCGAAATGTTTGTTGCTCACTCTGTATAAAATAACTATTGATATTTTTTCTATAGAAAGCGAAAGTAATATGCTTAAATTGCTATACATGATTAATAGTTGTTTGAAAAAAATATAGACTATTATTTAGATTGTCCAATACAAAGTTAAACGATTTTTAATATTAGAGGAAAATAAATGTTCTTGCACTTAGCTTCGATTTTATGAAAACCATTTTTGTATGATCATTACAAATAATAATAATAAATAAAATTTAAACAGTAAGAACATAGTAGTTCCCTGACCCTAACTCGTTCTTATATTATCTAAAAAAATCATAATAGTTCGCTCAGAGTACAACGCAACAAGCAAATACTTAATGAGGAGTTACCACCAAAACCGATCGAAACCAGTCGAAAGTGGGATCATTTTATGCAGATAGCATGGAGGGAGTAACAGAGGCTAATTCAATGAACTTGTTTAAGGAAGCTGAAAATATTGATTTCGGAATGGATTTAAAAGAGAAATTTAAATATCATTTCCACAATTAATAATATTTTAAATCTAAATATTGAAGATTTCTTTGGACTTGAATCCGTCACATATGAAAATATTATTAAATATTTTGCTCCAAGTACTTTTTATAACGTTGAATAAAGCTTTTCCGTCACAAAATGGTTTTTGGAAAGAAACGTCTAAGCCGTTCAATTAATAATTTAGAGAAAATTATAGTTGTTTGAAATGTGATAGTCTTTCTAACTAAACATTTGGACGCTATAATATCATCATGTTGATATTTTTTCAGATGAAGCCCGATTTGCTACTCAAAATACCCGTATGATACTAAATATCGTGATCTTTTTTCTTTGTATCGTTTCCTCTACTTTAATATCTGGCAATAATTTTTAAAAATTCATTCACCAACCACCCTTTAAATCGGTCTTATATTATTTTTCGATTTGTTTAACATAGGAAATTTAAGCATATTTTGATTATGTTTTGCATATTTTGAATATTTTTGCTATTTGCATATTTCGGCATATATTTTGTTATATGCATTTCGTGCAAATATTCAAAAAATTCAAAATATGCCTTTTGTTTTCAACTCTATTTTTAATGAAACGATCTTTGGTATCATCAGAATTTACCTAACTTAATCCTTAAAAAATATGCAAATATGGAAAATCCGAGGTCTAGTGTCTAGACGTGAGAGTCCATTTCCGATAGGTGACTGACACTGTCTTCATGCTGCACGCATATTGCATGATTACGCGTAACCGACGAGTCGTTTTGCGGCTCTCCCTTTAAAGTTTAAACGACGACTGTTGTACGTCGCGTTGCGGCCGGCCTTTTATACACAGAAAAAAGAATGATGATATTTAGCATAAAGCTGGTATTTTGTAGTATCAAATTGGCCTGAAATGTGATATGTGTAGTGATATGTTCCAATATATCACTTTCACGTTTTAAACATATCAAAATGATTTTATTCAGATCAACAATTTGATATTTGTTAATATTAATTATATATTTTAAAAGTATTAAAGCTATATTTTAAAAATTTCTCTAGGTCATGGTTTAATATCAAATATACGTATGTAAACTATCAAAATGGTATAATTTTAGGACCAATGCTTTATTTTTGTAATATCAAAGATAAATTTTTATAATACATATTACAATTATTATCTTTCCGGAAAAATTAGAGCAGATTCAAAGATGCCAATCACTTTTACAGCTGAACATTTTTTTAGGCACCGCATTTTCATTGCTTTAGCCTTTACTCTCTTTCTCTATTATTCTAGAAACTCTACGTGCCTGTTTCTGCTTTCCAGAATTTCTATATCTACTTTGGTCTGAAATAATATCGCTAGAGCATTTTTTTATCACTTTGATCATTTCTTATTTCAATATAATATTCTTAGTATCAATTTAATACTACAGGTTCATATTGATAGTTTCATTTTGATATGAAAATATTGATATTATATTGAAACACCAACTTGATATTAGATCTTATTTAGTTATTATTTAAGGGAAGGATATTTATAATTTAAGATAAGGTTTTTATTTTCTGTGTACCTGTAGCGCACGTCATGTTTGCTATATAGTCTATATTATTGCAAATACGCCGACAGTCTTTTTTCAGCGTTTGCATTGAGCGGACAATGCACTGTGGTTGATAAAAAAGTATATGTGTGAAGTTTGTTATGCTTGGCTCGTACTTTAATTACAATTTTGTTGATTTTTGTTTTATTTTGATTTCTGTATTCGTGAAAATAACCAGGGAGTGCATTGAATACATGCCTACATGAATCAATCTGTGTAGAAATTGTGTGATTCCGGTATTGAATAAAACGCAAATACGCTTGCGAGTGACACGTTTAGGATCAAGAATATGTATTTGGAATTTGGTCTCTTTGTGCACTTATTATTAAATTTATTTTTATTCCTCTATTTGTGAGAATAAGCGAGGACATCTGTTTGCAATTGTTAGCAAACAAAAATCAAACTGTGTAGCTATGTTGTGCTATTGTTGTCGTTGTTTTCAATCAGTGTTTATAACCGTAACTGAAACCGTAACCTTTAACCGCTAAAAACACTTTAAAATTTGTAACCGAAACCGCAACGGAAAAGAAAATGTTTCTTTTATAACCGTATCCCCATAACCTTTATTAACATAACCGGTTATCAGTACCGTAACAAAAACTAATATATGGGGAATTTCGGCTTTTCCTCTAAAATTACACAAGCTTACAAAAAAGGCCAACTTTTTGCAACAGAGAATTTAGCAACCGTTCCTTATGTATTTTTGGCCGCTGAACTTAAACAAATTGTCCGTTTTCTCCCAGCACATCAGGATTACGAGATATTTGCATAAACGTGTGTTTAGCAAGGTATCTTTTACATTTGTTGGTCCTGTGGCCACATTAAGTGTCCTATTCCAACAAAATTTGTTTTGATGTGGGCTGCATTGAACAACGTTACAGTAAAACCAAACACGATGTTTTGATTTTGCTGATAAGGTAAAAATTTTTAAATTTCAGTATTGAAAATGTGGTTATTTTTGGATAAAATCGATTTTTTCTAGAGTTTAAATAATTCTGAAAAATTTTCTGCTGATATTAAAAAATTTTAGAAAAAAATAGTTGGTAGTGCTTTTATTTTTTCTTATATATTTACAGTTATTTTTAAAACATAGCTATAAATCTATAAAAATTTCGATAAATGTTAATTTTTTGTACTTTGTACAATGAACATTTTACATAAATACTTTGCGCCGCACTGTTGCTAATACGCACAAAGGAAATAGAGCGAACCAGAAAGAAAGCTAACCAAAATCTTTACATTGCTCATCTTTCCTTATACATATGTGATATTACACTGTCAATTTGGCAAGTGCAATGCTGGCAAGTTTAGCTGATCCAAAAATGCACCACGTCTGCTCAAAATTTGGCCGAAGCTGGTATTGAATTTTTCTAAAACATAAGGTGTGAGACCCGATTAGTGAAATTGTTACAGTTTTAGCACTAGTAAAAGTTGCAACAAAAACTATGCAAAGCGAACGGTTAGTTTTTGGACATTTTTATTCTATCTGGATTTAATGCAAAATTGAAATCGAAAACAAGAACTCAGCATTGACCAAATTTTTGTCTCACGAGATGAGAATTCACCAACCTAGTTCTGTTCGAGAATGATGCTTACCTATTTGAAATATTTCTCTATCAGCAATATAACGTTTCTTTATCTGCAGAGCAGCAAAATAATTGTGTTAAGTTGTTATCAAATCAGGACACGCAAAGAAAGGAGAACATTAATTGATTGAATTATCGGGAAGTTTAAAACCAGCGTTTTAAAGCTTTGTTTCTAAAACAAGAAAATTGCTTCACCAAGGAGAATGTTGGAATGTTGGGAAAAAAATAGAACAATATTTCCGCATCATTTCCTGAATTATAACAAGTTGTGCTAGCAGTAACACACACTAGAAAGTGTTGAGCTTTTGTTTTTGTAGAAGTAAAATTTATAATACAATACTAATTAATAAAATACTGTTTTTATTGTTAGATCTAATTACAATCTTGTTTATTCGTTTCTTGATAATTTTTTGATGTGAAACATCTTTAATATCGGTACGGAAGATTTTACTAGGAGTATAATTTGATTTTAGCGTCACATGACGATCTGACGTCAGCATATTTTGTGTTGTTGTTTTAGCGGAGTGAAAATGGAACTGGAGGGAAAGTTTAGGTGACTAAACAGTGACTTGACAGTGACTAAACAGTGACTTGACAGTGACTTAACAGTAACTTGACAGTTACTCAACAGTGACTAAGCAGTGACTTGACATTGACTAAGCAGTGACTTGACAGTGACTAAACAGTGATTTGATAGTGACTTAACAGTTACTTAACAGTGACTTGACAGTGACTATACATTGGCTTGATAGTGACTTGACAGTGACTTAACAGTAACTTGACAGTTACTCAACAGTGACTAAGCAGTGACTTGACACTGATTTATAGTGGCAGCTTACATTGACAATACATTGACTTGATAGTGACTAAACAGTGACTAATAAAGCACTAAGGTGACGAAACAATGGCTTGACAGTGACTCTATGAGGAGTGACAAGACTGTAACACACTTTCAAAAGTTTAACAAAAATTTAAATTATGGTAATTTTCTGGGTTTTTTATCGTTTCTTTTCTTTACTTTACTAAAATAATTTAAATTTTTAATTTTATTTTCAAGTATTTTTTTTTTTTGCGAAAGTTAACAGTTCAAACTTACCGAATCGAAGCAGAAAGTTTAGACATTGCCTTAGCATGACCTACAGTAACTCACAGCTGGCGCCACTTAACTAGTGAAGGTGACCGTATGTTAAAACTATTTCTCAAAAAAAAAAAAAAACTATTATTAGATTTCAAGGAATGACCCCCCCCCGAGATTTGGACTAGTAATGTGGCTTTCAGATAGTTAAGCCCAAAGCTTAAAAGACTGTCGTAAAAATTCGAAAAATCCGAAAATTATCGGTAAACAGTAAATAAATGACAGTTTCTTAACGTCAACATTACATATACATTGACTCTCTAGGGCTCTAACTTTGAGGACCAATGAATAAGCAGTGATGTGCCAACCGTTGTTTATTTTAAACAAGGATTTGTTCGTGCTTCAGTGCCCTAGTCAAATTCGTTTGTTTTCAGAAAATCTGACAAACATAAATTTTAACTTTTCTTAGGAATTTTTGTAAGCCAAGTCAAGAGCAAAAACTTCATTAACACGTCAAAGCGAAATTGTAAGTAGTTTACGAGATATCGTCACAAGTCCCAATCATATCTTAAAACTACTGCCCCAGCGAGTTTTGTACTACCATTATACTCTTTCAAATTTTTGGTTCACAAAACATTTATTTTCCTGCTTTTTCCTAACAACGGTCTCTCTAAATTAAGTGCTCGAAAAATGTTAAACTGAACAATATTTAGAAATACTTTCTCAGATGTAAAGATGAATATTTCTAATCTCTGACTACCACTGAACTGTTAGCTTAAAGCAAACTGTAAATATTACTGGGCAATAAAGCAAACTATTTATATATCTTAGATTAGTTTTCTGGAGTAATATAGAGAAAATAGTATATAAGTATAAGTGTTTTCTCTAGTTTAAGCTTATTATGTTAAACTTTAGAATAGGACGAATATGTATCTGTACGTTTAGTTTTTGTTATTTTTGTATACAAAAATTGAATTTAGTATTTTACTGAATGATTGAGATTCGAAATGGGGCCGCTTTTGTCTGCAAGATTAGTAAAAGTAAGATTTTATACTTTATAACCGTAACTGTAACCGTCAACTCTCTATTCGTTTCGTTTTTAATCTCAAATTCAAACGCAAGCATATAGTTGACGTTTTCAAATATGTTTGAACATGTTGCCAAGTTCGACAAATTTTGGATTTTGACATAATCTTCTCTTTGACAGCGGACAGTCCACTGTATTAATGTGTGTGTTTACATATTGCTTTTATTTTAATGGACTGTATTTTTGTTCACGTGTGGTTTCGGATTAGCTAAAAATAAATATGTATAGATATCCCAAGAAGAATCTTGTTTTGACCTCAAATTTCTGACTTCGATAGTTGTCTTCATGGTTGGTTTCACACAGGTTGACAGACGATTAAACTGTTGTGGCTTAACTCTCGTCTAAAAATGAAATGCTTTCTATTAACCACTCCCTGTATTCGCTTGATTTGGCACCAAGTTAAATGTATTTTATCGAAAACATATACTTGGTATTGACGAAAAATGTTTGTTGATTGTACACCAAAGTGCTTCTATTTTTGCAAATTTTGTCGGTTTGTGGCTGCGAGAAATGGAATGGATAAGTTGGCGTGAAGGTGGAATTGAGAACAGTCTTGATAGCCCTATTTAAGTCGAAAATTACAATGGAATATAATGGAATACTTTGGAGATGAATTTAATTTTGGTGCTAAAGTTTTCCCTGCTACACAAGTCCAAATGGTTTTCAAACCTTAATCAATCTTTATTTAATTTATGACAAAATACTAAATACAGAGCTCGTGAATACCCTCAATTATTAAAATTACTCTATTTATATTTTACTTACAGAATAACAGATTGGAAATGCTGACTAAAATCAAACTATTTGCCCTGCTTATATGTGTCATATTCAGTATAGCTGATGCTGATATCCTGGATTGCGATTACCTTGATACAGTCGATTTGACAGATAGTCAACGATTTTCAAATGGATCATACTTGTATGAAAAACTTCTTATTCCCGCCGAGTTAACCGGAGAATATGACTATTCTCTGTTGGAAAATGGTGAAAGAGAATTTGTACCCAAACACATGCGTGGATGTGCCTGTAAACTGAGACAGTGTGTGCGGTTCTGTTGCCATCATAGTCTAAAATTTGAAAATAGTGAATGCGTTGGTCAAATTGATAAGGACATCCATTTTGATCCCTACTTAAATATAACTTTGAATAATGGTACTGTGATGCGAGGACATGTGTTGGATGAGTTTGTGATACAACGA
Source organism: Lordiphosa stackelbergi (assembly GCA_018904235.1). Taxonomy (NCBI): domain Eukaryota; kingdom Metazoa; phylum Arthropoda; class Insecta; order Diptera; family Drosophilidae; genus Lordiphosa; species Lordiphosa stackelbergi. Next base: position 26,432 of record JAEIFU010002568.1, read on the forward strand.
CATCTACCCGTAATCTGTAGAGAAACTGGTCATTATGAGCTCGATAATCGAAAGTTGGACGATGGATGGACTCTGTACGAGGTGGGCATACAAAAAGTAGACATTTATTTTTTTTATTAATTGATTTCTAATCCTTTTCTAAGAGTGGAATCCTAAATCGATTTTATGACAACGCCAATCTTACAAAAATGGAATACTGCTTGCAGCCTTTGGAGCTGGAACCTGGAAATATTCAACTTGTGCCACACAACTGCCTATTTTCACCACCAAAGGAATGGTCCACAATTATTGGTGAGATGATTTAATCATTTAAGATGATTTAGCTGGGACAATTTTCTATTAATTCGAATTCGGCTTTAAACAGTAGGCTTCACACTCAGGTGTGAGAGTGAAAGAAACTCGCCCGCAGGGGCCGAACACATTTCGCTTTTCAGTCGCTAGCGCTCTTGTTAACAAACCCTGTAGTGAAGCACTAAACGATAGGCTGTGCATCAGAGATTAAAACCGAAACGAATAACGTTTCGCCGATCGTTTTTTCCGGTTACAGTTATATTACGGTTGTGGAATATCGGTTACGGTACTGGTTACGGTTATTAACCTAATTCTGTTTCGGGTTTTGGTTACGGTTACGGTTATTAGTATAAAATATCAATTTGACAATTCATGCAGACAAAAGCGGGGATCCATTATAAATTCTACTCCTGAAAACAAATGCCCAACACTTATTTGTGTGGGTGGTTCTGCTAGCAAAACTTTTGATAATTTAAAAAGATCAGGAAATATTGTTTATTTTTCCCCACCGTTCCAATATGTGTACTCTGCCAAGCCATATTTTTTCTTTTGGAAACATATTTTTAATAAAGATGTCAGATTATTTTTTAATTAGAACTGTTGGAAATTTCCGACCAACTTGCATTTGGACTGTTTTCCCCTCATAATTTCAATAAAGACACATATCTCGGATCAAGAAATATTGCACATAGGTAAGCATCATTCTCGAACAGAATTTGTTCTCTCAATTCTAATTCGTTTGACTATAGTTTGGTCAATGCTGAGTTGTTTTTGATTACAAAAAAATCTGAATTAGCTGATGTCAAATTTGAACCGATGCCGTACATTTTTGGATTCTGCTAAACCCCCCCTAGCATTTGTAAGATTATTTTAAAAGAATCACTTGATGTGTCTCTTACCTCGAGTTCTTCTCTAAGTTATAATCATCGAAGCTGCGGACTTTAAATTGAGTATAATTGTCATGAAGTGAGACACTCTTTGGACAACCTACCGAGCTGGCGCTTTGTGTTATCCCTTGTGCTTGCTAAAATCGGGAACACGTTCGCGCAAATTTCTCACAAAGACCCACTCTTCCCAGTTCCTCGACAGTAAGTCTCGGACGATTAACGATTTTAGCCGCATCGATTCTTTCTTTTCCCCCAAACTATTACGCAGAAAGCTAATCATCCACACAATTTCTTTTTCCTTTTTTATTTTGCAATAAAATTTTTTCCTATTTATATTTTAAGCAAAATTACGCCTACTTTTCGGGGCAATTGTCATCATTTTCGAGAAATGATAGAAAAGAAACGGCAAAATGAAGTGACAATTCGTATGGAAGAAATGATATCATTTTCTTTTTTTTGAAAAATAGCTTCATTTGTTCAGTGTAAATACGCTATAACATTGAATCCAGATGCCCTGTTATTTAGCCAGCATCCAGTGTAATATCACATACATATGTATATGGAAAGATGAGGAGGGTAAAAATTTTGGTTAGCTGCACTCACTCTTTCTCGTTCGCTGCATGTATGCATGTAAAATGTTTCAATGAACATGTGCATACATAAAATTTACTTCAGAGCCGGCCATGCATTACTGCGTGTCAGAGAGAGAAGGGCATATTTTTCTGTCCTCTCCATTTGGCATGCCCAGGTCTAGACCGGAGCCGGCCAGCCATAGCTACCAGGGGCCGAAGTCACTCATTTGTGAATCGGTGAACACTGAATTCCATGAAAGTTGTAGGCTGTAGTCTGGAGAGAGCTCTCTTACTCACTAACACAAGCACACTTTTCTGTCCTCTACATTATCCCGGCACTGATTTACGTTTATCGAAATTTTTACTAGTAGAAGAAAACCGAAATTAACCCGTATATTTGTTTCTGTTTCGGTTTTGATAACCGGTTATGGTAATAAAGGTTATAGGGTTACGATTATAAGAAACAAATTTTTTCGGTTACGGTTACAAATTTTAAAGTGTTTTTAGCGGTTAAGGGTTACGGTTTCGGTTACGGTTTTAATCTCTGCTGTGCTTACGAATACGCACACATAAAGCGCTCTTTTGTCTAATAGGAAATGACTTTGAGAAGATTTTTTTTTTGTTTTCAATGGTGACATCTTTATACTTTTCAGTTATGAAAATTATCTGATTTAAATCAAATGAATATATCGTATAGCAGCCGTACAACAAGTCCATGTGGTGGCGTCATCTATTGCTGAGTTTGGGTAATCACTCAGCTAACATTGTTCAAAGCAATATTGAAATTTTTCCAAATACCAGGGCAAATTTCAAAAACTCATGGAACATTGATTTTTGAGTACAGCTAATTTCAGTAGAAGTTCAAGTGAACATTCCGAAAAAACACGGTCGTGGACCTAGAAGACAAGAACGCATCATCCAATGGAACAATTACGGCAGTCAAAAGAAGCATCCTGGGAAATATTCAGGAGAATAAAGGAAGACTGGCTAAAGGATTATGCCAACTTCGTGGCTGAAATACCCAGGGGATGTGCAGAACTCTAAAATAAGCCTTGGCTTTATAAATCCAAGCTGAAATCAAAAAGTATAATAATTTTCAATAAATTTCTCAGAGGCAAAGCTTTTGATAAAAGCTGCCCACACTAAAACGTACTATCGCTATCGATAACGGCTAACCTATAATATTTAACTGCATGAAATTCAGCTCTTCACCACAACATTTCCCATCACTACTCACAGAAATCTCTAGACTCTAGAGATTTTGCTGACGGTTGGTTTGTAAATCTCTCGAAAAAATTCATCGGTGCCACAGAACTTCGAGAGATTTCATTTTCTTATTAGAAAATCTAGTTAGAGCACCAGTTGTTCCAGTTGAAGTTCCATTTCTTAAAACAGGGCTGAATCTCTAGCCAAAAAATTTTATGACGCATTTTTAAATTTTAATTTAAATTTAGGTCATATTCTCCATAAATAAAATGCAAAGTTTAAAAATTTGTTGGCGCCAAACATGAGGTATAACTTGCCAGCCCTTGATCCGCTGGCTGCCATCCAGATGGCGCCACAATCGCCAAACGGCGCCACTGATGTGGTTGGTTTAGATTAACATGAAAGCCTTTGGTTGTTTTTCCTAATAATTATTAAAACGCAAAATTTCAATGTTTAAACTAATTAAATAATTTATTCGTTTGATGCAATCTATCCTAGAAAATAATGTTGCTTACATTTCCAAAATTTATTTGCTTGCTAAAATTGTTTGGGTGGTGAATTTTTGCTAAAATCTCCTTACAAAACACGGGAGGTTTGAAACCAACCAAAAGAAATTTCTGTGGCACCTAAGAATTGGAATTTGGTTGGAAGAGGTTTCTGGCACCCCCGATAAATACTTCAAGCACGAAAACATTTACTTTTAAACCTTCTATTATTCGTATTCTAAAAAATATGTATTATACTTTGAAGAGCATTTATCATGATATTTATTCTTTTTTTTTTGAGATAAGGTTATAAGATAGTTGATCGAAAGAGTTCTTTTTAAATAACTATGCCCTTACCATTAATTCAATCACCTTGTTCTTTCTATCTTTCAGTGATCGGCTTAACATTAATTTGTTTGATGCTAACCATCGGAGTGTATCTCTTTTTGCCAAATCTGCGAACATTACATGGCAAATGTTTCATCTGCTATTTGATCTGCTTATTTACGGGTTATCTTTTTAAACTGTTGGAACTTACATATCTCTCCATGTCATTCTGCACTTTAGCAGGTACGAATGAAACATTTGTTTTGTGCTCCAGTTCTTACAATATAATCTATTTTCAGGTGATGTGGGCTATTTTGCCATTATGGCTGCATTTTTCTGGTTGTCTGTAATCAGTTTGGATTTGTATAACTGTTTTCGGGGTACCAATTATAATGTTCAACGATATACGCCAAAAAATCGTTTTCTGATTTACAATCTATATGCCTGGGGCATGGCTTCGCTACTGACCGCTTTGATTGTTTTGTTGGATCGTTATATACCGATTACAGAGGACAATCAACATTTGTTACCAGGTGTGGGGTATTACTCCTGTTGGATTAAAAGTATGTACAGTCAGATGTTTAAAAACTTACTTTGACTGATGTGTTTCTTGGATTTTTTCACAGCCCTGGATTGGTCAGCCATGATATATTTCTATGGACCCATGTTGCTGCTGATCATATTCAACACATCCATGTTCATATTGACAGCTGCACGTATTATGGTGGTGAAAAGAGAACTGCAAAATATAGTGGCACGTCAGGAGAGACAACAGAAGCTTAATTCCGATAAGCAAACGTATGGTTACCTGAAGATTAAATAGACTTCGTACTTGTAATATTCTAACTATCTTTCTGTATTACAGTTATAGTTTCTTCTTGCGTCTCTTCATTATCATGGGCGTTTCCTGGAGTTTGGAAATCGTTTCATATTGGGTTCAAGGGAATGAAGTTCTGGAAAAAATTTTCCTTATTTCGGATTACTTCAATGCGGCGCAGGGCATCATCATCTTTGTACTCTTTGTACTAAAGCGTAGTGTACTTAGACTCTTTTTAGATCGGTAAGATAATTTGATATTTTTAATTGGTATATATAGTTTTTTAAAATAATTATTTTCGATCAAAGTATTAGGGGTAAGAGTTCTGAGGATGATATCAACAATTCTGAAGAAGAAATCTCGTTACAAGAGAGGAAAGATGGTCCAAATATTTTGTATTAGGTAACACAAAAGTTGGATTTCTGTTTGTTATTTGGTGTTTGTTTGTTTATGTGGTTGATTTTTTACTAACAGATGCTTTGCGTTTTGGTGTTGGTTTCAAGCTGGAAGAGGTTCTATTCTGTCTGATTTTGCTTTATTTTTAAGCATGCTTGCAGTTTTTTTTCTGCATGGTTTATGCAAAGATCCCTGATTGTCTATGATTTTGATAAAAATCCCGCCCTAAATCTGAATAATATAACACAAAATTTGTATGGATAACAAATTATTTTTCGATCCGTTTGACCACAAAGTGAATTTGCAATCTCTTTACAAGATAACTTTCTTATTTGAGAAACTTTTTTTGCATGAGAAAAAAATTTCCAAGCTAGGCTTATCTATTCTAAACAACACAAAAAGCTACACCATGAAACTGATTTAAGCGATCAAAGCGATCATAAACTATTGTTTAAGATGTACTAACTCCAAAAAAAAATTTACTTGTTAATGTCATTGTCTTCTTTTCTTCTTTTTATGTTAGATTTTTATTTGTTTTGTTTTAAAAAAGGGTACTTTTACTTAAACTTTTTCTAAACAAATCTTCTTAAAACTTTAGCATTGGTTGGCTTAACTCTTTAATATACATATATTAAGCCAAGGTGTTTTTCTGCCTTTTTTATGTTTTCCAACCACATTTTTATAAAACAAAAACTAATGAAAACTTTTTTCTAGGTTCCATGGATCACAGCGACAGCAAATATCTAAAGGGAAGCCACTCACTTCAAGCAGTAATCATCGACTTTTAACATGCAAACCTCGCAGTCCCTCATAAATTCATGTTACTAATAAGACAACAATTCTAATACTCGCATTATAAGGATAGACCTAACAAAAAAATTGTATGAAAATAACAAGGTATGATTGATACAGGTTTTTTACTACAAAGATATTTCGCTTTCAGAACGTGTTATATAAAAAGTTTTTAGCTCCTTCCTTTACTATTCACCATTCTGTGTGATAAAATTTGCCTTATTAGAAGAGAAAAATGTAAATATATTTTGATATTTATAAGTTTTTTATAAAATTCTTAAACAAAGACAAAGTAGATTTGTCAGAGTCCAATACAATCACGCTGGAATGCTCGAATAGTAACCCATATATCATAAAATTGTTTACCCTATTACGGACAAGATATCAACAATCCAAGTATTACTGCCTAAAGGGCGGTATCCACGGCTCACGAAATGGCCGCGAAATAAAAAACTCCATATAAAAAAAACTGCTGCGTAATTTGTTCGTGTGTCCGTTTCATAATCGGTTTCCACTTTTCGGGATAAATAGCTTACGTTTGCCACTACGTTTTGTTAAACAAATAACGTAGCTTTAAGTGCTGTTAACGCCTTTTTTTGTCAAGACAACAAAAACAACAAATTAAAAATGAGCGCGGCAGAAAAGTCACCTAATGACAAAAATGTAATTAAAGTTATACGAAAATGTGAATTCATACTTTATACTTGTAAAACAAGCTCCCGCTATTGATTGGTGCTTTTAGGGCCACATGTTTGCCATCAATTGCTCCAATGCAGTTCGGAAAATTCCAAACCTCCTCGAACTCCTTGGCGTCTTGCAGCATGCCACCCTTACTCCATGGAGCTATTTCATCCTTCAGCTCCGCGCAAATGGTATCACATACTTTGTCAATAAGGACGCCCATCCTAGACTTGCTGATCCGGTATGACAAGGACACATGACGTTGTATATCTCAGTTTCACAAGGTAGAAATAAGTCAACGAATTTAAGTTATCTCAACAGCGCCAATCCTTACTCCAAAACTGCTGCCAATTTCCATTGAGGTGGTATGCAATCCGGGCGAGACATGCTCTTGGACATCAAGTGTGCTTCTAATATTTGGAAAAGCTTTCCGAAGCATGTGTAGCTCATATGCAAGTTCTCGTGAAAGACATCAGGATTTTGAATCATGTTCTGAAACTAAAACAAATTCTTCGTAAATTATCCATTCAAACTTCTAGGCATTACTACTCACATCTTTGTAATAGCGCCCCTTTTCACTTCTCTCGCGCAGATATGGGTTAACCCAGTATCTGTGCTTCCTCTTTTCCCTCTGTTGCTCCTCTTCTTGCCACTCCACAAAGGTGGCGGCCAGATTTGCCACATTAAGTTGCAGCAATAAAAGTTCGCTTCAATAGTGATATTAGTTAAAAGAAATCATCATAGAAAATTGGCGTATATGTACTTCTGTACTCACCGTGTAACCATCATTGATATATCTTTATTTAAATATAATTAAATTATTTTGATTTGTTTACGAACTGGTTTTTTTGCAGCTCCAAAGCAGCGCAAGGTTACTTTGAATCGTTTATCGATAGAAAAATTGTGTTATCGTGTTAATAGCAGCGGCTTAGCCGACTTTGTAAAGTATCCGCGGAATATCAACTTTTTCACGAGAGATTTTTCGCTAGCCGCGGATTCCGGCCTCAAAGGGCAGTTTCCACGGGTACCAAAAAATTTCTCGTGAAAAATTAGATATTACGCAGATTCTTAACAGAGTCTGCTAAGCCGCTGCTACCCTTTTTCTATCAATAAGCGCTTCAAAGAAACCTTGTGTTTATTTTTGCACTGTTAAATGATCCCGCGAACTTATAAACAACAACATCGCATTCAACATATTCTGTGTGCTATTTGAATAAATTATTATTATTAAATGAAATAAATAACATATTAATTGTTCTTTCTAATTTTTTCATTTTACATGCTGCAGTATGAGCGCAGTAACCTCCAATTGAACGTCGGTAATTGCCTCATCCGACATTTTCTGCGTGACTATTCCATGGAACGCGCTAGATATTGCCATTAGGCAACGATTTCTGCCGAAATCTTTTTAGCTCCGCTCATTTTCAATTTGATGTTTTGTTGTTGTTCCTCTTGCCCGCACAAATTAGAGTCGAAACCTATTTTCGTTGCGTCTCCACAAAAAAGAAGCGTTAACAGCACTTAAAGCTACGTTATTGTTTTAACATAACGCAGTGGCAAACTTAAGCTTCTGTTTGCGATGAGTGGAAACCGAATATGAAACGGCAACACGAACAAATTACGCAGCAGTTTTTTTATATGGAGTTTTTCATTTCGCGGCCATTTCGCGAGCCGTGGATACCGCCCTTAATATACATGTGAACTAAATGACACCCAAATTAATATGTATGGTTATATTGTTGTCAAAAATTTGTAGGTAAATTCAACCAAAAATAGTTAATTTTACCATTGTTGAAGGTAAAACTTATATGTGTAGTTTTATTTTAGTAAACTATCAAATTTGTAATAGAACTCCAGCAAATTAGTATTATTTAAAAAATAGAAATTTATTAATTTAAAGCGCACCACAGTTTGGTTCTAAAAAACTACGAATTATTATATGTTATTGAAACTTTTTACTTACTTTGGAATTCGTACTCGGGGAACAACAAAACACTAGTGTACCGAAAATATAGTTAAAAACCAAACAACAAAAACATGCAACAACATTTTGCAGTAAATTTACTTAATGGATAGGTTGATTCAACCAACTAAATTGTTGTTGTACTGAGTTAAGACAAATCCTTTCTTAATTATTAAATTAGATATCTGTAGTTCTTTAACTTTACCATTCTGTCTAGCTGTTTTCATACAATCAGTGATTAATGTCTTGCATTTACATTAAACTTTACAATATAACTTTATGTTTGTATTACAAGCTTTAAAAAAAATATATTTCACAATAATAATTATTTATAATTAAAAAAATAGTTTTAAATAGATTGGTAAGGAAGTGGTAATGCCTGGGCTATACGGCGGCTGGGGTAGGACTTCCCATTTCAGCGTTTCAAGGTATGTTTTGACCGGCTGCGCAACATGTGGCCGAGCGTTGTCATGTTGCAAAATTACCTTGTCGTGCCTTTGCTCGAACTCTGACCGTTTTTGCTTCAATGCTCGGTTCCAACGCATTAATTGAGTTCGGTAAAGTTGCCCTGTGATGGTTTCACCTGGTTGGAGCAGCTCATAGCCCAATTGGTCCTTCCAAATACAGAGTATGACCTTGCCACCGTCAATATTTGGCTTTGTCGTCGAGTATGTGGTACGGCCGGGCGTCCCCAATGATTTTTTTGCGCTTTCTCCTCGTAAGCTTCCTTGGTATTCAATGATATCAGATGCGTTTTTATTGAACTATTTCTTAAATTGTGTTTTGTTGGTACAAAAGTTGGCTATGTTGTTTCTACTTTAGCAAAACGACACCTTCTGAAAATGAAAGCCTAAAATGAGGCTTCAAAATGAATTGTTTGCAACATTGTCCGTTTCGATTTAGTACTTGCGTCACCATCTGTTAAAAATCCTCAGCAACCTTTTTGTACACGTAATAAGTAAAGCATTTTTCAGTGACAAATGCTCTTAGAATTTTACTAGTTCTAATCCAACTTTCACATGTATCTGCACATAATCTTTAAGCCCAACCCTTTTCATGACAACAGGAAATTAATCAACATAGAATTTAATTATTACTTACGGCTGACTTAAGCCTACGCTGTCGTTTATTCATTAGATGTTATTTTTACTCACGAATAGTAATATGAACAGCTACCTAATGAGCAATGTTTATACATTGCAAAGGTATTTGAGTTAACGAACTGAATTGGCGCACTTATCTTTTTATTGCAATGTCATTACAGCAAGCAATAATCCTTTTTAGTATCCGTTTTTTACCTGTTTCAGTCAATGCAGGCGAAGAGTGAACTGTATATATTGGCCAGTGTTTTGCTGTTGTACCACAGTCAGAGCCTGAATTTTAAAAGGCAATGTGATCAGTATTTTTATTTAACGCGAATTGTGCTAACGTGACCAAATCGTCCAGACATTTTTCGTTCAGTATAACTGCTTGTGTGAACAAAACATTAACTCACATTTAACATTTATTTCATTTTTGAGCGATACTTAGCTCTCACTTTCCAACGCTAAACGGAAAGTTAAAAATCATATTTTTGGATGCATCGTCTCAAAATCTATAAACCTTGAAAGTTTCATAAAGAATTTCGAAATCAAATAATTCCAACACCATTCGGGTTAATTTTAATTAAACAGTGAAGTAATAAATAATGTTAAGAAGTTGATGCAGTGTTTAGTATAATAGCCTAGTTCCACTGACACGGTGATTTCCCATCAAAGGTTGAAAATTTATTGGAAAGGTTGGTTCATGTGATTTATTTACGAAAAAACAATTTCGGTCAAATGACCACCACAACTGACTTGGCAATGTTTTCGGTCGAGCGCACCGGATGAGTATGTACTAGGGTTGTCGAAATATCGATATTGAATACATTTTGACGATATTTTTATGAATACTTTTATTTGGTTTTTGGACAAAAAGGAAGGTTTCTTAAGGGCATTTTCTTGGATATTAGTGGCATCAGTAATACTAGTAATATCCAAGAGAATGCTTTCAGAAAACCCCCATTTTTGTAGACGAAACTAACAAAAATACGCACCAAAAATTTATTCAACTAGTATTCGATATCGATATTTCGACATCCCTAGTATGTACACGGGTTGGTTTATCCACCAACATTCCAGTTTCACGAACTCGCTTCACAAATTGATTTTTAAAAATTTTTTTTTTTTTTAATTTCGCACAGTTTAAGTTGAGGACTCACCACTTTAGAAATAGGTTTTTAATATTTCCCAACAAGCAAATATTTCATATTTCGTAAATGTCAAAGTTTTTACTAAATATAAGTCGGTTTCCAAATGACATTTGACTTTTTAAAGTCAAATTATGAAGAGTCCAAATTTCAAACAGTAAATAGACCACCCTGTATATTCTAAAGCGAAATGTGAATGACATCTAAGTAGAATTTTTTGAAAATCGAAATTTTTTTTTTGGCTTAAATAATGCTTTAGGGACTTAAAAAAAACATACCAAAAAATTAAATCCGCCAAAAGTTTCTAAGTGTCAAAATTTTCCATTCTACGGCGGCAATGGCTCCAAAATCGATGAATTCTGGCAAAAAAAATTTTAGATATTGCTACCAATATTGCAACAAGTGTTTTTAACGATGGCCTTATATCAGTTTTGAGAACATTTGATGTAATGGACTTGACAATCGGCTCGAAAAGTTTCAAGTTTGACCAGGAAGTGGACCAGTACCGCATTAATAAAGCTGAGCAATCATTGAGCGATGGACCCAAAAAGGCTCGCCTTGACTTAAAAGCAGCTCGGAAGGAGAATGAACAGAAGGACATCGATCTAGAAGGCCAATTGTATGGTGCAGGCATCGCAGAATAAATATACATGAATAAATTACACGATTTTAGAGTACTTAAAACTTTAAACGCGTTTATCTCGAAACCACTTTTTTTCAGGTGGCCGGACACATAACTCAAGCAAATCTTAACCGGTCGATTTGAAATTTTGTCAGTAAATCGGAATTTCTTATGGCTATCGATCCTCGGAGTTTTCGTTATTTTGCTTTTTTTTTAAACAATTTTTTAAGACTTTTTTTTTTTTTTTAAACGCAATTTTTTTAAACACTCACCATTTCGCCAAAAATATAAAAAATATCGAAAAAAGAATCCTACGAGGATCGATAGCTATAGGTATTTCCGATTTACTGACAAAAAACATCAATTTATTTTTTTTATCCCAAAAACTGTCAACTCTTACTCAATAAGTCTTTTTACTAAAACCTACCAAAAAAAATCTAACAAAATTACAAATACTACCCCCTTTCACACCATTTTCAATATAAAACTAAAATTAATCAATTAAAAAATTAAAAAAAAACTACTTCTAATAAATTTAAAACTAACTAAAAATAAAAAATTTATAAATAAACTTAAATTTAATCTCTGACCCGGTGAAATTTTTTCTCCCACTTCCCCCCATCAATTTCAATAATATAACTTTTTTCTGTTGGCGGTTAACTTCTAATCTTGACATAAGCTCGAGATCGATTGTTAATCAGTTGTGCATCAAGGCAATATTAAACGGAAAATAGTTTCTTTCCTAAAACAATTAACCCTACTTCAATCCCCTCACCAATATTTTATAAGAAACCTTTCTCCTTACTTCAAAGAATCAATAAGTCTGTTTCTGCGACATTATCAATTTAAGCCACGTAACAAAATCTTTCTTCATCTCTATATGCTTTTTTACTCACACCGCGACCAGTTTCAAGTCCGACGGACTAAATCAATGCTGGCGTCTATGTCATTAAACTCACCAACGTTTAATGATCCGACGCCATTTTGCTCTTTAAAAATAGAATATTTTTTTAAAAAAATTGAAAACCATTTCGAGTAAATGTATCACACTCTAATACCTCATTCCCAAATTTTCGATTGGCCCTTCCATTTGACCAAAATACAATTCTGAAAATCCACTTTTTTTAGCTACTTAGATGTCCCCCCTTAAGTTAATATTTATCAATATAAAAAATCCGTATGTGCTCTCTAAAAATAAGTTAATCAAATCGAACATAATTTATGAACGTCTAATTTTTTGGCTAAAATCGACCCTAAGTCGCACGGTCTCAAAATTCCACATTTTTTGATTTCAATAAAAAAAAATTCGAAATTAGATCTCGACACTCCCACCGAAACGTGACTTGCGGTTTGCAAAAAAAAAAACGATCAAAAGAGGATTTTCAGGTACAGGTCAGGTCTCGGGTTGATATTGGTGAAAAGAATTTTACTGTGTCTACTCAAATCATAATTTTATACATTTTTTAATTATTAAATAATATTACGTAATTGTTGCTAAATTTAATATATAATTTTTTCTCAGTGTTAACCACAAAGATTTATCTTCTAAGGATATACAAATTATTGCCCTAAACACAACTTAAATTACGGTGTTTTCAAAAAAATTGAGACTTTTATAGTTTAAAAGAAATTTTTTTTTGAAGTTATAAACAAATAAAAATATGCCCTTAAACAAAGCTTTGCCACGTAGTCAGTTTCAAAGCTATGTGACTGAAACTTGGCAAGTGGGCTTTATATTTATTAACCTTTCTAACAATGTCAACATCACGCAGATCACTACCCATGGCACTTTAAGGGTATACTTAGTGAGAGTAAAAGTCCTTACTGGAAATACACCACTCCCACTCCAACAATAAAAAAATTTTTTGAAAACCTCCCACAAATTTTACAGTAAAATACTCAAATTTTATCAAGATTAAATACTAAATAGCCGAGTTAAAAAATGATACATACTCTTCGGCTGTCCTCCATCAGGAACTGAGGAATGGTATTAAACATTTCTTCCATGAGTAACGGGTATATCGAAGTCGGACATTGCTGATTTTAACTTACGCTCTCATTTCTGGGCACATGTGCTAGGCTAGGCCATATCGCAAACAATGAACTTTGTACTTGTTATCCAGTACAAACATACCCAGTGCCAAACACCGTTCTTTTTTGTTCGCTCAACACACACCTAAAGATTATTTATTTAAACAATTTCGCATAAAAGGTGTCATAAATAAGTGACTTCTCTCAACACAAACAAAGGTGTATTTATGTTTAAATAGTGATGGTATAGCTGGAAGTGAATCTTTCGAGCTGATTTTTTGAGAGTTTTTGCTAGTTCGAGGGCACGAATCAGTGAATGTAGTTGAGCGTTTTAGAGACAAAGACAGTCTAAAAGGAACAACGAAATGCATTGGACTAAGAGAATTGGAATTTCCATTCATTAGCCTGAGTATAAAGTTTACCCACTAACTCTATGGTTAATAAAGGAGTGAAGAGTATCATAAAGACAGCGAACAGATTTAATTTAGTCTTGATGGGTCCAATATTGGAGAAATATAAACAGACAGGAGAAGTGTGAAGAATCTTGATCACCTTATTAACAATGACTGTTACACTCAGAAATAATCCGTTTTAAATCAATCAATGATCAATGATAAAAAGTTGGTTGGGTTTGGTATTATTTTACTAACTTTATTTTTTAGGTAATGTTGATAACGTTCTTATTTTAGGTACAATTTGATTTTATTTTGGAAACATTTTGGAATCATGTTTTTAACATGATTGATTCATTTTGGGAACATTTTGATTATATTTTTTTCGCGCTTGTACTTATTGTTTAACACGCAAACTAAATTTAGTTTACCCTCAGCAAAAAATTCACAGATTGGGGTGGAGTCGACTATCTTATTTAGAAGACTTGCAGCTTTGGACTGCCTTGGAATGGGGTTAGCTTTAATGTTGAATATTCGTTTGAAAACGCTTGTAAGAGTATGAAATTCTATTGTCTTTCTAAGCCTTGAAGCTCATTGGCTCTAGAAACCTATCCGCAAATCGAAGCGTTAGCCCCGCAAAAGACTTCTACAGAATTTTAGTTGTTGGCAGCCTTGGTCATTTATGTCAATTAATTTCAAATTGTGAAGAAGACAACAAGAAATAATCTCTCAAAAACATTGAATAACAAAACTGTTTTATTGATTTGACCCAATCTGACATACTGTTTACGCCCTCAGCTGTGGACAATAAAGTGGAATTAAATGGATTTTGCAAAGATTATTTTTCCAAAAATATTTAAATAGAAACATGTGTTTATGTCTTGCCGAAACATGTATATAAGTATATGCTTATTTTATGACCATAAACAAGCTTTCTTATATATAAAAGTTTACAAAAATCAATACAAGAAAAAACCGATAAATTCAAAATAAATAAAATAAAATACCTGCTGAATGAATAATAAAGAGGAAAGTGTGAACAGAATTTTATTTGTTTTTCTAACTGTCAATTGGAATGTGCACAAAAATGTTAAATCAGAAAATAAAAATGAATCACGCAACCTCACAGTGGAGTTATAAAAATTTTTTTGGTATGCTGCTTAGAGAATGTTAAAGCTACTCAAACAAGTTAGGCTGGATAGACATTTTACAATTTTACTGACAATTTTATTCATAATTTTTCATCTATTTATATGGTAAAAATTTTCTGTACACAAGTCAGAGTATGTTCTTGAAGAGGCGGAGATGATACAATAATTGTCCCTTAAAAAATACCTCATCCAATGATAAAATTCTATGGACATTTCTCTGTCTGATGCATAAAGTATTAGTTTTTGAAATCGCTTCCACTCCGCAAAAAATATAATCAGCATGTTTTCCCGCTCGCCCTCGCATCTTTGAACGCCAAAACAATATTCAATGTTATAT
>JAEIFU010002569.1:0-41587 GCA_018904235.1 Lordiphosa stackelbergi
ATAGTAAATAATTAATAGAGCCACCTTGAGCCTTTGCCACCTCGAAAAGTCTCTTAGGCATTGAATGTACTAAATTTCTAAGTAAATTTTGGTCTAAAAGAGACCATTGATCCAAAATTTCGCTTTGAGGCATTCGGCATTCTCAAATTTGTTGGCTAAGATACCCACAATGTTCTCAATTGGGCTTAGGTCAGGGGAGCGTGCTGGCCAATCCAAAACATTTACATGGTGATCACTTATGAAGCGCTGGGTCTCTCTGCTCTTGTGAACAGATGCATTATCTTGCATAAAAACAAGATTTCTTTTTATGTTTTTTTCCAAAAAATGACAGAAGACGATCCCAACTTTTTTGGTCCCCACGACACCTGAGATCGGCCAAAGGCGTTTGGAAAACATAGGGATCCTACGAAATCTTCCCGGGCCTTCAAATTTTTTTCATCAGAAAAATTATCTAAACTATAAACATTGAACAAAGCTGTTTAAACAAAATAATGTTAAAATTTTATACCGAGGCCCAGTTTCTCTCCAAGTTTTTTTTTCCACAAATTGAAGTCGTGCTGTTTTGTGGTGCGGCTTTAAAAACGAAGCCTCTTTTAAGACTCCTCTGACAATGCAGCGTCCGCCAAACAGTCATCCGTGACACAGGCTTACTGCAACATGCGGCAAGTGTGGAGCACGAAGCAAACGAATTGCTAGCTGTAAGTATTATGCGAAGTTTTTTTCTGTCAGACATCTTTTGTTTTCTTCCAGAGCTATGCTTCACCCCATATTCATCCAGATTGTTCAAAAATTTGGTGATAACACAACGTGTTCGACCGACTTTCCGCGATATTTCGCTAACATTAAAGTCAACATCGTTGTAGGCTCTTATCATTCCCTTTTCCTCTCGGATACAAAACGCTCACGCGGCATTTGATTACAGATTCATTAAATTGTTAAAAGAAATGGAAAACGAGAAGGCCAAGCTAACTTCGTCTTAGCCGAAATTTTTATACCCTTGCAAATGTTTTAATACATCAGAGTTTAAGAACGCCAGCATTAAAACAAACTTTTTTCTAAATAAAACCCACTTTTCGACCGATAGTTTCTATGACAGCTATAGAATATAGTCATCCGATTTTGCCCAAAACTTCCAAATCTGTTTGAAAGCATATAATATTAATAATCGCAGAGTTGAGAGACGTTAACATCAAAAACAAACAAGTTTTTCTCATTAAAACCCCTTTTTCGACCGTTAGATCCTATGGCAGCTATAAGATATAGTCATCCGATCCGGTCGGTTCCGACATATTAGCAGTGTGCAGTAAAAAGAAGACTCTGTGCAAAGTTTCAGCTCGATAGCTTTAAAACTGAGAGACTAGTTTGCGTAGAAACAGACAGACGGACAGACAGACGGACGGACAAAGCTCAATCGACTCAGCTCGTCACCCTGATCAAGAATATATATAGTTTATAGGGTCGGAAATGAATATTTCTATGCGTTGCAAACTTCTGGGCAAAATTATAATACCCTTTGCAAGGGTATAGAAAATTAATTCAAACCAAATCTTTCTCTCCAGCCGCAATATTTGAAATATGTCGTATAATTTTGATACACTTGCAGACATGACAAAAAACGAGCTTTTTTTTACCGCTACTTTAAAACGCGAGATGCAATCAGAGATAAGAATATCCTTTTTAAGCAGAATTCATTTAGCTTTCATTCTGCATACTTGATTTCTTTGTAATATGCTCTCCCATTCTCCCACGAGGGCCGAAACTAAAATTTTCAGGGTGTCGTATAATTTTGGGCAGGAGAGTAGTACTCAACTGGACATTTGAGCAAGACTGACCTCGGCAATTGGTACACGCGGGAGAACACAGTAACCCGACTTTTTTACAGCCACATTTGGCACTGCCACCTTTGTTGCAATTGCAAAAAATAGTGTTGAGGAGTTTTTCTAGAGCAGGTGGGAGTAAAGTTCGAATCGGTTCCAGAGTATTATCTATTAATTTCCAACCCCAGTCTTCTGGGTTCAGTTGATTGCCGAGCCATGTTTGAACTTGATAGTATACTCGATACAAGTGTTGAATAGCAGATGCCGATGTTGGAGGAAGACATGCTAGTTGTACTTGTTTTTTGTTTCTCGTATTTTTTTACAAAAGTTATGTATCGGTAGTTACATATTTTCAACTCCAAAAAGTTGATACAGTCGATACCAAACCTGTGTAATTAGGTCGAACTTTTTCTACTAACTTTCTTAGAAATTGTTCAAAATTTATTTTGATTTTAAAGTAAAATATCCCTTAAAATAACTATTACTGAGCTTAAATATTTTATTCCGAATACCAAAACTCTGAACTTCCAAATATGTAAGAAATGTTAAAGGTTTTTCAAGTTAACATACTTTTTTTGAAACAAAACAACATACATTCAGCAAAAAAACAACCTAACACCGAGCCTGAACCTAGTTACAGCGAGCTTCTGAACCCGCTCCGTGAACCCGAACCCAAAAAGTTTCACGGGTTCGAACCGCGGAGTGAACCCTCTCCCGGGACGTTATCAGCCCTGAATATAAATCGTATGGTTTTGTCCATAACATTTTTTAAAAAAAAAACAAAAAAAACAAAAAAGAAGCTGGTTACTGTATAGCGCTATTTCATGAATACCAATTCAATCTTCAGCAGTCTTCGCCCGAGTTCAATGAGCTGGCTTGCGCTGCCCAAGGTGAATCCTCAGGTGACAGAAGCTACTCGCCATTAGCTACTTCCGGAACTAATATTGTGGCAACACTAACCGAATATTTTGTCAATATATATCGAAAAATCGATTTTTGTTGTTGTTAAAAAACGATATACGAATATTTTTCTGCCAGCCAATGCAAAAGGCTCCGGGTTCGATTAGCCGAAAAATCCGACAAATTTTGTTCTTTGTTTTCATTGGTCGTTTAAGTACAGCGATATCTCTCTGATCTGATGGAAATATGGTTGGAACAACTAATGACTCCAATTCCAAACCCCCACAATCTGAGGATCTTCAGCAGATCCAAAATCAATCAAGAGTTTAAAATTTTCTTGAAGTGGAACAAAATCAACTCAAATCATGTTTTTGTGTGCTAAAAAATTATTCTTAAAGGAAAACTTTGCACTACAAATGATAAAAGCCGTTCTTACACTGTTTTTGATAACGTTTGTGCTCATTTAGAGTCCAATATTTCCGGGTTTTTCCCCACTGCGTGCGAAATCGCCCGCTTCCATTCGGGGGGAAAGCATATAATATGGCTAACGTAATTTAAGTCGGCTCGAGTGCTGGAACAAAATTGTTTGTAGGGCAAGTCGCTTACAGTTATTGATATTCTTTGCTTTTATCATATAAGGAATATCAAAGATTTATAGTTATTATAGATGAAGCATGTGAAACAAAAAACGATTGTTTTTGGGAGCTGACACTGGATCATAATTTTTGCCTCTCGCTGCCACGAGCATACAACTATGAAATTTAGTTGTACGTTTTCTAAATTAGCTATACGGCAGAAGCAAAGTTTTAAATGTTATAGATGACTTATGTGGCGCAAAAACGTTTTTTTTGGGAGCTGCATTGGATCCCAAAAAAATAGTTTGTATGAGATGCGGTATCATATATGTAGTGTCTTTGGTAATATCCAAAGAATGACCGGCTATAGACATTCGTTTATCTTGTATTTCTTGTTGATCCCAATTTGAGTTCTAATTCTCAGATCTCTACTATAGTTAAAAGGGCGAATGATGTTCTTGGATTTATAACTGGTCTGTTTCGTCCTGTGTTAGAATACTGCTCGTCCGTAGGGTTTCGCTGTATAAAAAGCACCAGAACAATTCTTGCTTTTTGCTTTGGGTTCCAAACTTTAAGGGGTATTCTCCATGTCAAGGCTGTTTTATGGACCTTTTTTAAAAAAAATCTTATTTGAAAACGCAAAAAGTTTTTCCAATTCTGTTTATTTTATTATGTTACAAACAGATTAAAGTAAACAAACAAATTTTTACTGCTTCGATGCGAGGGCTTTTCCAAAAGTTATCGGCCGTCAAAGTGGGTGTCCAAAAAAGTTATAGTGCTGGCGGCCATGATTCCACGTCTCCAGGATGTCTGAAATGAAAAGTAAAAACGGGGTTATAATCAGTATAGATGTAATTCTGGTCTGAACCTCGAAAAAATTTTATGTGATTTTTTTTGACAAAATGGCGGCCATTGAAAAATGAAAATTTGATTTTGGGCCCTTTTAATTTGTAGTTTAGTGTAAAAAAAATGGTAAAAATATTTGTAAAATTATGATTGAGGTTCAGACCAGAATGGTGACAATTCTGTGTCGATTTCAGTTTTAATCATCAAAATCGGTTCAGTGTAACTGGAGAAATCGTGGCGGCCAGATCGAAAAACGTGGGTTTGAGATAAACGCGTTTAAAGTTTGAAGTTCCTTTTGGGGGAAAAATCAAAAATCAAAAAAAAAATGCAGTTCTAGAATTCTGCGTCGATTGCATATTATTTCATTAAAATCGGTTTAGTAGAACTGGAGAAAAGTGGCTTGGCAGTTAAAAAAGTTGCTTTGAAAGTAACCAAATAATATTACAGATATTATATACTTACAGATATTAGTCGGCGATGCCAGCTTGCAAACAGCTGCAAAAACTGTTCTCTCGCAGCTCCCTCTGCCCGCCCTGCCTTCACGGCCGCAGCTCTAGTTCTGAGCGGTTAGAGTCAGCTTGTCAGCCTTCGAAAATAATCGATTAAAATTAATAATCGATATCGATCTGAGGCGACAACATGTAACCATACAAATTAAAGAACCAGCCGTTATTTCACAGCTTTATTTACTCGAAATTTATTTAGTCAAAAATTTCTTGTTTTAGCGAAGACATTGTTCGACTAAAAAGGCTATATCTTCTAAAGTATTTCGAATTTCAAAAATCAAAAAAAAAAAAAAAAATCGAAAAAAAATTTTGCACATGGAGAATACCCCTTAATTTACCATCGTTCTGTAGAAAAGTCCTAAGTGTTTCTTTTCTCATATTTCTCAATTTCAATTTATTTTAGCCCAGCGCTACAAGATCAAAATATTGAGTTATATTTAAAGCGCTATGAACTGAGCGCTCTGAGAACTGCTTCTCCGAGATTAACATTCTAACTCTCGGGCATATGAAGTTGTGAGTTCTTTGTGAGAAAGCAGGTTTTAATATTTGAAACAGGTATAAAGGTTCCGTGAAGGTTTTGTGAAGAAATGATAGAGTCCTAAGATCAATTCAAGCCTTAAGGCTAACGTTGAAGATCTTGAACCTGTGCATATCTCGAGAGTCACAATGGCCAAAAACTTCCACACCATAAAAAAGAGAGGGTATTAGGTAAAAACATTTGTGTAGCAGAGAGTTGCCGCAGCAGTCCGTTAGTCCGTCCTGGCTCTCCAGTGGCTCTCGAGTTTGAAATGTCAAACCAAGTTTAATAGCTTGATCCACATATTGTATGGGAATATCATTTATGAACAGATTTGGCAGTTGATTTGTATCAACAACTTTTTTTTGATTGACTGTGCATTTGGATTTTGACGGGTTGAACCCTAAGCCATTCTCGTTTGCCGATTTATTAATTCTACTAAGTACGTTATTACAAATTTGAACCCAATCCACAATCTGCGCAAACAGGCGACTAACATATAACTGAACATCATCGGCATACATGTGTACTTCATAGTTGGACAGAACATTTGGTAAGTCATTGACATAGACAGAGAACAGTAAGGGTCCTAAGACAGATCCCTGCGGTACACCGCGTAATAAACGATTTAAAACCGGACATAGACAATCCAGAGACTGCCGGTAATCTATCAGTAAGTTACGACTTAAGGAAATTCACTGCAGTGCTCGAAAAATTGTAAAGATTTTTTAGTTTCGTGCAGAAATATTATGGAATGCTTTACCATGATCCAGAAGGGTATAGGTCGCCTTACTTTTATGTTCTATTTAGGTCAAGTAGAAACTATTTACCACTAAAAAAGCATTCTTTGTTTATCAATAGGAATAATTAAGTTAATATTTTTGTATACTTTAAATTTATACTAATTTATTTTGTATTTTATTAAGCTATGTAAATGCACTGCAGTGCACTGGGGAGATTATACTTGACGCTGCGCTATTTATATAGGTGATTATCAAAATCAACAAAGCATTCATACTTTGAGTGACATTTATCCTGATAAAGTTTGTTTGCATTCTTTAATTCAAAAAATCACAGACTTATCAAACTGCCCTTGAAATATTGCATATGTGCTGGTCCCACTATTGCCCGAGAGTGCACCAATCTTGATTTTGCGAATAGCAGACAAAACCCAGACAAGAGTTTTCAACTACCATCAAAGCCCCTCAGATATAATCAACTGAATGAGCCCAGCCACAGGTGTAACTCCAGGGTTAGCCAGGATGCTTTGACCTTGCGTCCACATTAGAGCTGCAGAAACATCGATGCTTCATCAATGTTTATTTAAAATTTTAAGAGTCTGGTGATGTAGCTTACTAAATCCTTACTTGCTTGAGATGAAAATGAAAATAGATAGAGAATATAAATAATATATTTAAATTTGATAAATTATAAGACCAATGTCTCTTCTAGGGTTCTAGATCAAATATTTCTTTTTAAGTATTTTTTAAAATTATTTAAATTTTTATAAAGGAACATTAGACGCTCCCAATTCTTTGGCTTTAAGGTCCGGCAGGGTCTGTCCAGTTTTACTGAATACTCTTTCAGAAGCTGTGGTTGTTGCTGGAATACATAAATATTTTTTAGCCACTTCTTTTAGTGGGCTCAGGCAGCTTAGACAGACTTAAGTTCACTTCCCATTTTTTGTGTTTCGCTGCATCTCGCATATTAGTGAGATAATAAGTGAAATATTGGCATATTTTCTCATTATAGCATGTAAATTGATATTCATACATAATAGGGTTTGGTCCAATCACATTTATTTGGATAGTTGCATATTGCATATTGACGGAACCGCAAATTGGTCACCTTACCTTTCCTATGGACGCCAAGTAAATTTTATAAAAAAAATAGCGTGGCCGTTTCTTGTTTATGTAGGGTTGCAAAAACATCGATTGTAAAAAAAATCATCGATGTCTGCAGCTTAGATAAAAACATCGATGCATCGATGTTACCATCGATGTTTCTCCAGCTCTAGACCACATTTACACCTACATATGTTACAACGCGAAGCTCAACAACACTGTGGTCATACGCGAAGTATGTCAAGGTACGGAATCTGCAGTATAAACTGTGTCAAAAACTCTTCCTTGTGAAAAAACAGCACGAATAAGACTTCGCAATTAGCGCGCCTCTTGCACTTTAACAGAGAGCGCTATTTCTGTCAAAAAAGAATATAGAAGCCTCCAAAGACTCTAAGGAAGAATCGGTATCAACTAATAGATCAGTCGCTCATGCCGCTACAACCACAAGTGCACATTTCCAACGGCCCAGTATGACCAACTTCCAAAAGAGATTTAGGTAATAAGGAAACTGGCTCATCCGTCAGTGCTTTGGCCACCTTTTCATCAACAGCATCCAAGTCGCAAAGTCGCGGTACTTGTATTTTGTGGATATGTGTATTTAATAACTAATTGAGATAACTTGTCAAGTTGATTGCAACCTGCTAGCCGAGTATTTTCTAAGCCTTTTATTTGCGCTTTGTATAAGCCATTGTCATCGTAAACTCCTCATATTGTATAACTTAATAAACTAGATGCTACTATCACCTAAAGTGAATTAAGAACAAGGAATGGTTTAGACCAGCGGTGGGAAGCAGAAATAACGGAAAGGGTACAACAACATTCTTATTTTTTGTCATTTGCTTTCAATTAAAGCGATGCAGCGTGTGTTTGTTGTAATATCAATTGCGTCGTGGAATTAGAAAAATAACGGGCCGGGTTGCGGGGGTAAAAAGGGCTATGAGGCTGCCCACCGCAGGCTTAGACAACCACATTTACAATACGGGAGAAGCACCAAAAACTCTAGAAGAATATGATATATCCAATTTGGAAAACGGAAACCCTACAGATGCGGAGAATTATAGAGGAATATCGTTTCCGAACACCATTGCGAAAACACTCACATATGATCCTACTATCGAGGCTAAGATCATCTGCAGAAACAAACAAATTGCTAAGCGAAAATCAAGCTGACTTTCGTAAAGGCGTTCTCAACGTTCTCGACTGTTTATTTATACTTACAAAAGTGGCAAAGGCCTTTCTGGTACAGAAAAATTCATTTTTATTTTTGACATCGCCAACAGAAAATGTCTCCCGTATAAATTAAGCAACATCGGCTATCCACAAAAATGCTAAATATGCTTTAAAGCTTATATTCTAACAATAAAACTACAGTGTCAGATGGCAGTACTCTGTCGCAATGGTTTGATACGATGCTTGTAGTTAAACAAGGGTGTCTGCTTAATCCTTTGCTGTTCGCACTCTATGTTAATATATCAGCTGATCTTCCTGTTGGCGCACAAATGGGACAAATGCATATCAAAATACTAATGTATGCTGACGATATGGTCCTGTTTGCAAACACCTCAGAAATGCTTAAGACGTTCATAGATGCAACATATAGATATTGCCAAAAATAGAGTCTCAAGGAATTCAAATATCTGGTTATAACAGTCACGTCTAACATGTCAGTTCACAAGCACTTACAGCAAAATGCTGCGGGATTCCAAAGCCACTATAAACAGCACATGGAAAACGCTATTTTAAAAGACAAACGTAAGGGCCAGTACTAAATATAGAATGACTGAAGAAACACCAAAATCAATAATGTGCTAAGGAGCTAATATCTGGAGATAGACAAAATTCAAAGAAGATGAAAAACTTGTGGATAGCAGGGAATCAAACCAGAATCGGAAACGTAAAAGAACCGATTAAAACTCGGAACCAGAACTGGAACCAAAATTTTTAATTTTTTTTCCGAGAACTTCAATTATTTTGGAACCAAAAAAGATTGAAAAAAACCTAAACATTTTACTGGTACAGTTTTGGTTCTGAGCGCAACAACTAGACAGCAAAGCCAAGCTTATCTCTGAACAAACAATTACTTCGGTAACTACTTTGGCAGATATGTATGTATTAAAGAATTGTATCCATTTCTATTCAAGTAAAACTAAATAAGAAAATCAGCCCTAACACTTTATCTGAAAGTGACTGTCCTACCCTCAAAATAAACGATTTTGAATTCTCAAAATTATTTTTATTGTTTTTTAATTATTTTGTTCCTACTCAGGTAGGCGTTCAACCTTTTTTTCTGAGCTGGAGCTTATAACGTCTCCGCTGAACAGTAGAATGGTCGCTACAAAAAGCCGACAAAAAAAATTAATTTTTAATCAGGGCAGCAAACCTCCTAAACTCCGGGGTTCAAGAAACTTTTTGGGTTCGGGTTCACGGAGCGGGTTGAAAAGGTCGTTGAACCCAGGTTCAGGTTCGATCTAGGGTTCAGGAATAATTTGGTTTTCACTAACTCAAAAAAAAATCTATGTATTGAACATTTCATATATGTATATTTGGAAGTTAAGAGTCTTGATATTTTGAATATAATATTCGATATCAATAATAGTTATTTTAAGGGATAATTTACTTAAAACTTGAATTAAATTTAAATTTTAAACTAATTTTAAGAAAGAGACTAGAAAAAATCGCCCTAATTATCAGAAAAATACTTCATATTCTTGTTTTTAGTTTTTTCTTAAACATTTTCTATATGGCATATTTTTAGAAGTTCTAGAAAACTTGCTCTGGTCATTAGAAAATGTTTCTAAATACCAAAAAAAATTTAAAAACGGGAAGGCCAAGCTAACTTCGTCTTTGCCGAAGTTTTTATACCCTTGCAAATGTTTTAATACATCAGAGTTTAGGAACGCCAGCATTAAAACAAAAAATTTTTCTAAATAAAACCGACTTTTCGACCGCTAGTTCCTATGACAGCTATAAGATATAGTCATCCGATTTTGACAAAAACTTCCAAATCTGTATAAAAGCATTTAAAATTAATAATCGGAGATGTGAGACACGTTAACATAAAAACAAAAAAAATTTCTCATTAAAACCCATTTTTCGACTGATAGTTCCCATGGCAGCTATAAGATATAGTCATCCGATTTTGACAAAAACTTCCTAATCTATGTGAAAGCGTATAGTATTAATAATTGCTGAAGTGGGAGCCGTTAACATTAAAAACAAAATAGTTTTTCTCACAAAGACCCACTTTTCAACCGATAGTTCCTATGGCAGCTATAAGATATAGTCATCCGATCCGGTCGGTTCCGACATATTAGCAGTGTGCAGTAAAAAGAAGACTCTGTGCAAAATTTCAGCTCGATAGCTTTAAAACTGAGAGACTAGTTCGCGTAGAAACAACAGACAGACGGACAGACAGACGGACAGACAGACGGACGGACAAAGCTCAATCGACTCAGCTCGTCGTCCTGATCAAGAATATATATAGTTTATAGGGTCGAAAATGAATATTTCTATGCGTTGCAAACTTCTGGACAAAATTATAATACCCTTTGCAAGGGTATGATAAGTCGATACCCTTAAATTTATGGCACATTAGACCGATTATAGATATGTAGATGTATTTGAAAATGGCAAAGTTAACAATTACCGAATGAACCGAACCTATTTTTGACTTTTTTTTGCTCCGGTTCATGTTCTGGCTCGGTCGGATTTTAATCATATAATGAATACAAACTTGAGCAATTTAAAAAATTGTGTAAAACCGATACATCCGTGTTTGTGTGTGTCTAGCCAACTTTGTATGGCTTTTAGGTTAAAAAAATTACCGGTACATACCTGTACGTACCTGTATACTGAAGTAAAAATCCTGGTACCATTACTGAACCGAATACCGAAATAAAAGCCAAAGCATAAAAGCCAAGATCGTTATAACAACAGACAATTAAACCTGAATCTCAAGGAGCGCACCTTGTTCCAAAACCAATATGACGCAACTACGATCTCAGCAATTTTTAAAGTCAGAACTGAGTTGATGAACCTGAACTATTCTACACACAGGCATAACCCATGTAAGATATACAGTCCGTGCAACCTTGGAGAACGGGAAGATCACATCCTTTTCCTGCGCAACATGCACAATTTTCCGGGAGCATCGTCTGCTCGCATTGAACAAACCAGTTCTAACAATGGAGTAAATCCTACATGTATCCAACGTTGTGGACTGGAACAGATTAGCTTTGTCTAAGAGGCAACTCGTTACAGAATTTGCATAATTAGCGGAGACTTGTAAACAAAAGAGCGCTGTCGGGTTTTCTTCTGGGTTGAAGATCCACGATCTCCCGACCCTATGCCTATAGTTTAGGATGGTGATCTCAAAATCGATTTCAAAAAATTTTCATGTCTTCGTTTTTTGAAATATGATTTTTTTTCCTTCTTTTCGGAAGGTGCTCTTACATTTTAAGCCATAAATTAATTCATAATCGTCAGATAGAGTCAAGAAAAATATAAATCGAAAGGTAATTAAGCTGTTTTTCAATCGGTTTAGAAGTTTGAATTCAACGACCAAGAATATTTCAAAAAAATCGATTTTTTCCCTTGAAAAATGCAAGGAATTTCACCTAAACGTCTAGGGAAAATATAAAAAAAATACAATATTTGTTCTACTAAAGAGTCGCACTATTTTTTATTTTTGCTATCACCCATTCCAAAGCACAAAATAAAGGTTCAGTAGGAATGGGTATTTTTGACTGTAAACTAGTGTAATTAAATTACATGGATTTTGGTAGATAAAAAAATAATTATAGAAGAATACCTTTTCCCCGCGAATTGCTTCGGAGCCTTCGAGACCTTTTTTATAATACAGGGTGGTATTTAATTTTATTATAAAAAAAGGCTCGATATATTTCAAAGGTTGAACATTTATTAGAAAGGTTGGTTCATGTCATTTATTTTTAAGTCACGAACTCGCTTCACGAATTGATCCACAAATAGATTTTTTTTTTGTTAATTGTTTTTTTTTTTTTTCAAATTTCGCACAGTTTGAGTCGAGGACTCACCTCTTTATAAATATGTTTTTAATATTTCCCAAATTTCTTGTTGTCAAAGTTTTTACTAAATAGCTCGGAGCGAAATTTGCTTTGCTTTTATAAAGGATCATAAGGACTTGGCCATCAATCTCACAATGGGCGGGAGGAAAGTTGCGGATGCAGCCTGGAAAGAACTGACTTTAAGTCTGGCCAACCTTTCATCCGATTGCTTGAATTGAATAATGCGTGGCCCAATGTTATTTTCAAGCACAAGCTCGTACAATCTTGCCTACGTATATCTTCTGATTTAGAAAGGTCAGATGTGGATCCAAGGCGGCTACACTGTAGGCGTCTCATTGCGAATTTGCTTCTTCCCTTAATCGTCGATTGCCATCTGTAGTGCGTGAGGCATTTATTGAATTAAAGCAATCATCAAACCGTGCAGCAACTAGAGTTGCAAGTTATCATTTTTTTTCGGCGGGCGGAAAATTTGAATATTTTGCGAAATAAAAAAATGTATCTCAGTTGAAGAAAATTAAGTTTGTTTTGTTTAAAAAAGAACTAACCAAATAGCTTACTTTCAAAATATTAATAAAAACGCATAGAAAGGCTTAATCTAGTTTGCATTGCGGTGTGTCTACCCTACGCAGTCAAGTTCGAAAGGGTTTGTGAACTAGCTTAAAAAATGAAATCGCTAGTGAATTCTGTGGCACCCCTGATAAAACATATATTTGGCATACCTGTACGAATATTTTCCTATTTCCAATTAATTCTTTCTTGTGTGCAAAGTCTATTTATATTTGCTCATCAATTTTCTATAAGTCAGGAGTGCATTTAATCAGTTGACTTTTAACCGGCGACCTTAAATTTATTTTGAATACAGACTTTTCTTATCTTGTGAATGCTCAACTATAAAATCAATTCGATTTTGAGTTATAAAAACGTGAAATATCGGACAATTGAGTTCATCGAGCGTATCAGGACTGTGGGGATGCAGCCTGGTTTGAGAATTGGATGGTTAAGCACCTTGATAAACAGATGTAAAATTGCCGTTTTTAAAGAATTTTGTAAATGTCCCTGATCTTCTCAAAACGGCCAAAAATATTGTGACTAATTTCATTTTATCTTTCCCTCTTTTTTTTCTTCAGCGTTTCCTTTGGCTCATCCAAAGGGTCAATGGTCGAGACTCTGGTGTTTGAGACACCAACGCCGCTTTCGGAGCATGTAGAGTCGAGCTTTGGCTTCGATGCGGCAGCAACAACTATGGATGCTGCTGCTGCTGTAGCCGCTGGTCAGCCGCAGCAGTCATCGTCAGCATCGGCGCATTTACCGCTAGTCAGCTACGGTGACTATGCAAAAGTGAATATGGATGATAGCGGCATTGAAGTTCAAGAAGAGTAAGTACCAAGAAGCTAGTCTAGAACATGGAACAGGCATTTGGTTGGAGCTAGAGAGTGTTTCTCCGCATTCCCACCATTTTCCATTTCCTCTGCTGCCATATAAAGTTAATGAACCTTTTCCTCCTCACATTCAACGAGTTGTGTATTATTGTGCGTGCATTGCAAGTTGGAATTTCTAAGCCCACTTTTACCTCATTAAAAATCCCTCGACAAGCATAATGACTTTTTGGCCGCTTTCACTTTTTGAGGGCAATCCATAAACTCAGCCTGAAATCTCAAAAGCAAACCCATCATCCATCCACCCATTCATCCATTCATCCATCTAGACAAAACTAATTCAACCCAAATAGCATGCAACGAACCCCAAAACCCAACAATTTTAAATCGATAATTAACGTTGGGCGGTCGTTGGGTTTAAAAGGAAAACTTGTGTTTTTTTTTTGTTTTGGGCGAAATGTGCTCTGTTTACCGTTGCATGATTCTCCTTCTAAGACGCGCTCGCTCTCTTTAACTATCTCTCTTTCGCTCGCTCTAGCTCTCTCAGTTGTTATCAGTCGCCAAATGGGGGAAAAAACTGTTGGTTTTTCACCACCAACAAACATAAAACTTCAATTGGAGTTTTTGAGTTGAAAATGCGCCGGCGCTGCAGACATTCGGGGAATACCGTTAAACGACGCAACGTCGCTTTATTACATAATGGCTGGACTGTCTATCTGTGTGTGCGTGTGTGTGCATTTTAAAGCCGAATGTAGGTCAACTTCATTTGGTGGTTGTTGACCCACATCTTTTTCGGTTGCATTTTGCTCGTATCTAATAATATGTGTGCCACACCCACACACAGAGCGTGACAACTGCCATCCAAATACATACAGACATAGTACATGCATGTCATCGATAACACACACCCATCTCACACTAAACCAAATCATCAATCGACTCGCAGCTTAGGGCGGCTTATCGATAACAAACGCAGAGATCTACATGGCTTTTGAAAAAGCTTGACAAATGATACCTTACGACCAAAATGGATTACACAATTTGGAAATGAGCGTAGGTAGTAGATTTGCCTTGGGCAATTGGAGAGATTTGAGCTTTACCATTTACATATTAAGTTCTTAATGCAAATGGTATTCCAAATCGAACCAGCTTTATATGGAATGATACATTTTTTAACAAGGGGCAGGTTATTTTATTGATTTATGGGTTGGTGGGTTTAATACATTTTCTACTTCGATTTGGGTAACGTTGGGGTACAAACATAAGTTTCGGTTAAAGTCTGTGTTTAGGCTCGAAATTATTTAAATACATCTTCGCAATTGTGTTTACGTTTTACACTGAAAAAACCCTAATATAAGCCATAAATCGGATTCTCCAGTTTTGTTTTTGTGTTTTGGGTTTCAAAAACAAAATTTCTCGGAAAAAAGAAAAATACAAAATTTCAGTTTTGGTTCAGAGTTTTAATCAGGGCAGCAAACCGGTTCGGAGGTAAACCGCTCGTGAGTCAGAGACTCCGAACCGAACCTGAACCGGAGCAGAAACATTTTTCTTCCCGAACCTGAACCGGAGCAAAAAAAGTAGAATGATCAAGGCATACTAAACAAGGTAGGCTCACTCGCTCTCTCAGAACTCCGTATATTTGTGTCAATACAAAGCCTACTAAGCTACTAAGTAAAACACAAAAAATTCGTCCGCGGAGATGCTTTGCTTACAACAGTTGCTTACTGACTGAAATTTATCAAGTTGTCAAGAGAGAGAGAGAGAGAGAGAGTGAGTGAGCCTACCTTGTTTAGTATACCTTGGTCAAGATTGCCATTTCCCAATATTTGTAAGCCTTTAAATAAGAACAGCTTACAAAGAAACAACAGGAACTAATAAATAAAAACTTTAAGAAGAAATGAAATAATTAATACTATAATTCTTAACCATGTTTATCTTCTGATGAAGATGAAAAGCAATATCTTAGCTTTAAACTCTTGGAAAAACTATCATTGTAAAGAACTTAATTATGTCGCATTTGTTGTGCTGCAGTGGGCTCTGCCGACTTGCTTAAGATAGACAAAGCCTGCTTATAATAAAACCGAGAGGTTCTTGAAACAGTTGTACAGTCGACAATTCTTCTTTGTGGTGTGTGTGTGTCTTGTTTTAAAAGTTATGAACATAAATGTACAGGCCAGTTCCCGTTTTCGATTTAGATCAAATCATGCAGAATCGGAATTGTTAAATATACTCACTTCCAAAAACCGACAGAGTTATTCGGCATTCGATCCTCTTGATGGCAAAAATATTCGGTCGAATTCTTTAATAGTTTCTTAGAAATCACAACACTTTTCAATTCCGATCAATCGGATTCGGAAAGGGGAACAGGCCCGATATAGACTGAACGGTTGCGCATTCGACGTCAGCTGATCGCTCTCACTTATGCTCCCTGAGTGCATTTGGGAATATGCCTGTCTTGCTATAAACACTGTGATTTTCTGTGCGAACAATATGAATCTCATTGCGGACTATTACTTAACATTTAGGACACTTAAAATTGAGAGGCAGTGTACATTTTGTCTCTAATACTCATTGCTCCATAATTTATTGCTCGAATATGATATTATAAATGAAACAAGCTTCTAAACTTCCACATATGAATAAAATGTTTAAGGGACGATTTCTCATCTTATGTTTCTCATAGAGCCATATGTCACATAAATTCACAAATAGCAGAGTAAATTGAGAGCTTATCTGACACATAGCAACTATCGGAAAGAAGAGAAATTGGCACCAAGTTTGATTCAATTTACTTACATGTTAATTATTATTAAATTATTCCTGAACCCCGGTTCGAACCCGAACCTATGTTCAGCAACCTTCTGAACCTGCTCCGTGAACCCAAACCCAAACAGTTTCACGGGTTCGAACCTCGAAGTGAACCCCAGCCGATTTTTAGAAGGTTTGCAGCCCTGGTTTTAATCTTTTCTATTTGATATTTGGTTCCAGATGGATATCCTGGTTTTTGATCAGGTACAAAACGGAATTGCTCAAGTATCTGGGCAGAGTTGCTGTTTGATACATGAGACACTGCCGGCTTGGTTTCGATGGATTTGTTGAGTTTGCGTTAGGGTTGTCGATATTTATCAAAATATCAATATCGATAATATCGAAAACAAAAATTTTCAATATCTATATTTGATATATCGCTTCCAATATACATCAATATATCGTCATTATCGTTATTTTCTAAATCTTCAGAAAACTGAAAAGCCATAACCATAAAACTGCTAGTGACGATTTCTAGAGACCGTTATATCTAATCTTTTCAACAGTTTTCAATAGTTACCTCAATCTACTCTGTACATTTTTCCAAAGTACATTAATAGTAAGAGTTTCTTTTTTTTTTTAGGCCTATACTCAGATACGATAAATTTTTAGTTTGGTACGATATTTCACTTAAATAGAAACAATTTTGTACAGCTTTTAAATCTGAATACGTTTGAAAACGCTTCTTTTTTGTATGAAGCACTGTGCCGAATTAAATTTTGATGAGAAATTCGGCCCATAGACAAACAAAACTGAACATGTATCCCAATGTATCTTTGGATGCATACAAACTGTTTGAAACATGAGACATGATAGTAGTAGTCCTTCTGTTTGTTCATACCAGTCATAGAAAATCATTATGAAATGCTAGCCCACTAGATTATCATGTCTTATGTATCAAACAATGAGTAAAAAGGTAAAGGTAAAACTGGCTATACAGATCCTCCAACGGGGCCAAGC
The DNA here is from genome assembly GCA_018904235.1 of Lordiphosa stackelbergi. Classification (NCBI taxonomy): domain Eukaryota; kingdom Metazoa; phylum Arthropoda; class Insecta; order Diptera; family Drosophilidae; genus Lordiphosa; species Lordiphosa stackelbergi. Next base: position 17,195 of record JAEIFU010002569.1, read on the forward strand.
CAAGCTTCTCTCATTTAAATAGAAAAGAATACCATGGTTGGAGTGTGAATAAGCATAGAAGTCTGCTGATGAGGATTCAGGGACGAATTCCGAAACAGTATTGTCCAGACATACCAAATGCTATTCCGATGTAATGTTGTGAGCTATCTCTGTTGAATTGTGTTGATCGCATTAAAGTGTTATCAACCCTTTTTCCAAATAAAACCCACTTTTCGACCGATAGTTCCTATGACTGCTATAAGATATAGTCATCCGATTTGGTCGGTTCCGACATATTAGCAGCGTGCAGTAAAAAGAAGACTCTGTGCAAAGTTTCAGCTCGATAGCTTTAAAACTGAGAGACTAGTTTGCGTAGAACCAGACAGACGGACAGACAGACGGACGGACAAAGCTCAATCGACTCAGCTCGTCACCCTGATCAAGAATATATATAGTTTATAGGGTCAGAAATGAATATTTCTATGCGTTGCAAACTTCTGGGCAAAATTATAATACCCCTTGCAAGGGTATAAAAATACATAGTTCAAAAACTGAACTGTAGCTCAAAATCAAGACCTAGTTAATTAGTTCATTTTAAAGACTAGTTCATTTGAACTAGGTCAAATCAGCACAACTCTACTATATAGTATAGCTGCCATACAAAAGATAGTTCTGAAAAAAAGTATTAGTAAGAAAACTTTTTTGTTCTTAATGCTATTTCTCCCAAACTTGTTACTGAACATTTTTTTAGGGGCCATGGGGACGATCGGTCGAAAAAGAGTTCTAGTGAGGAAAACGTTGGTGATTTTAAAGGTAGCGTATTTATACTCTTCAGTTATGAATATTATCTGCTTCAGCACAATTTTGAAGAGGCAGGCATATATCCTGCTCCTTTCCCACCATCCTACCTTTCATCTCAAAATCATTCGAGTAATTGATTTACAAATTACCAAATTAGCAGTTTTTTACAGTAAACAAACTACAGCATGATAAGCACTACGGCAATTCTGAAAGTGGCTGAAGATATTTGACAAAAGCCATATTATTTTCCTAACTCTTCTGGACTGTAGCAATGCATTTAATACTGTAGATCACGTAATTTTATGCACAAAACTAGAAATGCTTTATAATTTTTGCACCAGTGCAAAGAAATTATTGCAAACATAACTTACTGACCGCAGTCAGGCAGATTTCAACATTCTTATGAAAGAATCGTGGGGCTCCACAAGGCTAGATCCTTGGGCCATTATTATTTTCAATCTATTTAAATGACCTACCAAGTGTACTGTCCAAATGTATTCTGAAGATCTTCAAATCTATTTAAGTCGTCCGGTTAGTAAATTACCTGAATATGGTTGCATGTAATAACGCCCGCTGACATAACGCCCGAGGGCTTTGTCACTTTTGAAAGTGTCATAACGCCCGCGGGCGCAATGTGCATGGCACATTGATAGAGTAGATATGACTATTTTCCAAATTGCGGGGCCTGGAGGGGCCGTGGCTAAAAGCTTGATATGCCTGAAAGTATAAGAAGTTTCTATCCCATACATGTCAAACCTCTATCTCTTACCATCTCTGAGATCTGTTTGTTCATACGGACAGACGCACGGACAGACAGACAGATGGACATGGCTATATCGACTCGACTGTTGTAGCTGATCGATTTGCCATAGAAATGATAAAGATCGGATTCCAATTCTACATATCAAGGCTTCAACTTATTGCAAGCTGATAAATCTAAATAATTCCTAATTTTACTCTCTAAGCTTTGAAAATGAACGAAATTTTTACAAATCTTTATACCTATTTATATATTTAAGTAAATTAAATGTTAAGTTTAATGTGGTTATTTGAAGAACTCTTATTCTGCGAGGAGACAAGTACATGGCACTTCCTCAGCTCCTCCATAAGTTTATTTTTTTATTACATTTTTTCTTTAGTTTCACTTATGCAGCGTCGCTTAACAGAAAACAATTATATTTTCACTTTACTTTGCTTAAATTAACATGTGACACTTCTTCAGCGCTGCCATGTTAAAATTTTCCTAAATTAATTTTTTTACTTGTTCTTATGCACGTGACATTTCTTTACACTTTTTCAGTGCTGTCATGAGATTCACTTTTCCTGGTTGAGTTTTACAAATAATATTTTTTGTAAAGATTCTCCGCAGGAGTTAATCGCAGAGCTGAAAATGCTCTGATTAAAATGCGCTGTTCACAACTTTAGCCGGTCCGGACTTATTAGTTTTGTTTTAAATTTCGTTATTTCAGCTTTGCATGCCAAAAGAAATAAAAAACGAGAAAGCCAAGCTAACTTCGTCTGTGCCGAAGTTTTTATACCCTTGCAAATGTTCTGAAATCTCAGAGTTTAAGAATGCAAAAATTTTTCTAACTAAAACCCATTTTCCGATCGATGGTTCCTATGGCAATTATAAGATAAAGTCATCCGACTTTGACCAAAATTTGCTAATTTGTGCCAAAGCATATAGTATTAGTATAGGCCCGGATTGGGGACACTAACATTGAAAACTTAAAAGTTCTTCTCACAAAGACCAACACCATTTCTCCATCAATAAACTACCTTAAACCTGCATGAGGCTGAATGTTAAAGTTTCAAGGTGTAGATGAATGCACACGATGAAGTTTCGGTGGAATAAGATGATCCTTTTACCGCTCTTCGATCTACTTAAAAGAACGAACCTGATGATCTGGAAAAGAAAGGTTCCTGCATTTTTAGGCTTTTTACTGTACTACAAAACCAAAGGTGATTCCACCTTTTTTTTAGCTTTAAATATCAGTTACACCTTTGGACGAAGTTTGCCTGAAGACACAGCAAATATGTTTGTTGCAAATGCACTCATTATTATTGAATCGAAATGTTTTTGCTTGCTTCTAAGATTTCTGAAATGATAGCTTACTTTTAGATGAACAAAAAGCTTAATGCATCATCATCAGTATCTGATGATTCCTTGAACTACATCTGGTTGTGCACTTCAAAAAGAAATGCAAAAAAATCAATAAGTGTGCTTGCATCGACGTCATTGATGTCAAAAAGAGCAGACTAAAGATATTTAATTTTTTTTTTGAAAATCAGCATTACACAAGTAGATCAGAGATGACCTCAGAATGCTAATTGCAGGTCATTTCTCCGTGTTTTCCAGGGACCGCATACACAGAACAAATTTTCGTTGGTTAAATCTACCCATTTTTACAGTAAATTTGATTGCGTTATATTGTTACATGTATTTTACTCCTGATTTATTTTTGGTAAAAATTAACCATACAAATAGTAATTCTAGCGTAATTTCTGTGCATGTGTTTGGTTGTTGTTTTTGAAACTGCTGCTTGCAGTAACATTGTACCATTGAAATAGATATTTTTTTGGTTTACTGGGTCATCAGTAAAAGTTGTCATTAAAGTGCAAGAAATTATTGGTGTATGTTTTTAGGCAGATTCAATACAAATTATTATTTGATAAGACCTTGACAAAAAAATTTTAACTAAAATCAATGCAGGTCACTAAAACCCTTATATTTATAAATAATGGACGGCATGCCATTAATGTTTGTAATAAAAACCTAAACGGTTTCCCTATTAAAAACAATCAAACCGAAATACCTTGTGTATTTCTTGTCATTGGCGCCAGTACTATTACTGAACGAAGTTCCGATTCTGGCAACAGCCAAAGATATGAACGCAGTTTTAGCTAACAACATAACATTGGACACACCTTCATAAAACATGGCATACTTTCAGGCTGACTACTTTACAGCAGAAAAAGTCGGGCCTTGGACTTACAAATGTATAATTCTCAAGTCTTTATTTGGCGTAACGTCATTTCAATAGCAAAGAATACCATGGTTGGAGTGTGAATAATCATAGAAGTCTGCTGATGAGGATTTGGGGACAAATTCCGAAACAGAACTGTCCAGACAATTGCTATTCCGATGTAATGTTGTGAGCTATCTCTGTTGAATTGTGTTGATTGCATTAAATTATATAATATCAACCATTGACCTTGAGCAAGAGCTGTAAAAAGCACAAAAACTTTGACTAAAATCAATGCAGGTCACTAAAACCCTTATATGTATTCTATAAAATATTCTTAGACGCGTAGCGCTATGGCGTTTAAATCGTCTTCAGTCAGTAATAATTCCCTGTTTTTCAGAATTAGTACGTGTCATTTGCACTGTGGTGTGTGGTATTTGTACTGATGCGGTGTTACACTTATAATTTCACTGTAAAAAATAGTAAAGTTAACTATATTTTGTTGATTAGAGCATTTTCAACCGTCATTGGTTTCTGTTTGAAATCTATTGTGCTACCGTAATCATTACGTTATGTGCTACGACATTTTTACTGTTCCTGACGGTAAGTTCAACCCACGATTATTGGTTGATGCATTTTAAACATAGAATTGGCGATGTTATCGTGTGTTGGTTCTTCGCCAAGTGCAATGCAAGAATTTCAATCTGAAACAATGCACTCTTCTGCCTCCGCCTTATGCTTGAAGCTGTAGAATTATGCTTAAATCAGGGGTGCACATGCCCATTCCGCAAGCCACGCATTCGTTGTCGACCAGAGCCATAAGCCTACATAAAAAAAAAAACAAATTCATGTGCGTGCTCACCTCTCTTTCTTTCCTAGCTAAAGCTTTGTTGTTGGCGAGTGCAGACCTGCAACAACAACATCATATATACGTATCTCTCTTTTCTCTTTCCTTTGTCTCTCGCAAACTGAAACGCAACAACAAAGTTGCTTAGCGTAGTCAGCGCTCGCAGTGGCCCGAGCGCTTTTCACAACAAATTTATTGTAGTTGTTCTGGCTTAAAATATATTTTTTGCATTTGAATTTCATTCCACGCGGCCTGGGCACCCCTGCCTTAAATCATGAAAATTCGCTGCAACCACGGTTCAAGTTCCGGAATGCATCTGTGCAGCAGCTGAGTCCAAATTTTTTTTACCATACTGTGACACTTCAAATTTCAAGTTCATAGCTTAAACATTTTCTTACACTATATAGCCTGGAACCACAATTGAACGAATTCAAGCAGATTCCGCACCATATTTAATACGGAAAATTACCCAAGTCTTAGACTGTTTATACACAATAATAAATTCATGAAAAAAAGCCCTTCAAAGCAGGGATGCAAGCCGTGCATGATTTTTGTAGCTAACTAAACCGAGGTTTCGGTTCACCCTGAATTTATTATATATTTTATGAAGGCCCGTTACCAATTTCAAGTTCGGAATATTGTGGTTTCTAATGCAAATCGGTTCCCCCTCGGATACTATGGAAATTGAATTCCTAGAAAACATTTGATTGTCTTTAAAATCCTTATGAAAGTGCTTCTTATAAACGCTAAAAATCGTACGGAATATGGAGAATATCGTCTTTTGAAGGAATCGTCTTGACTAATAGCCTATTTCCACTGGCTTCATTTCTTATCATTTTCATTTCTAAAAATGAAGCCGTTTCCATTGACAAATTGTCATCATTTTGACACTTTGACAAAAACAGCTGCTTTGTTTGTTATAAATAAAAGTCGGCACTTTCAAAATTACTTGGACTTTTTGGAATATTTAGCAAAAAAAAAAGACATACCCCCAGGACAGCATCCTCGTGGCGAACGCATTGCCATCGCCCTAAACTATCAGCAGAAAGCTAAATACACAAATTATTTTTACCTATTTATATTTTAAGCAAAATTGGGCCTACTTTTTACTGTTTTTTTTTTCGGGCAATTGTCATCATTTTCGAGAAATGATAGAAATGAAAGGCAAAATGAAGTGACAATTCGTATGGAAGATGATATCATTTTCTCATTCTTGTCATTTCATGAAATGAAGCTTCATTTGTTCAGTGGAAATAGGCTATACCACAAATCAATTGGCAAATTTTTAAAGAAGAAATGTAGTCCAGTAACAGGTATATTTAGGAGTTGTTAAACAAAGTGAGCTACATTGAGCCGGCATCGCTAGGTATTAAAGGGCGCGCGTACACATGCGGTTGAAAGTTGAACTGATGAACTTAAGACTGATCTTGACAAATAACCACGCTCTGTGCATGCTAGTGTGCTGAACAAGTACTGGTTTGATCTCTAAAATTTAGTTGTAAGTTCAGCTCTACGGTCAGGGTCAGCCGTCTGTTCATCTTTCAGCCGCATGTATGTGTGCGCCCTAAATTTGGAAAAAACTTATATTAAGGAACCGGTTAAAATTGCCAAATTTACAAGTATCATTGTCCGTAGATAAGCGGTAAAAGCGGTAAGACTCGACAATGAACCGTGTATTCTTTATGGTTTTCGCTGGACGACAGTTCGATTCAGTTCAAAAAGTGAGTTAGGTGATAGTTTGAGATGGGAGTTTAATGATAAATTGGTGATTTTCAAAAACAAATTACATAAGGTATCGCATTTCTAACATAAAAGGGATCAATTGGCGATATGTGGCATCAATTTCAAATTGCCCTATTTATATGGGCAGAGTGATAAATAAGAACTTGAGAATTCCAAGCAAGCATTTATGGGTGAATGCTTTCAAATAGATTCAATACCAGTAACCCTTTAGTTGCCTCGTGCCATCGTGTTTTCACACCAAGGGAACCGGGTTCGAATCCCCTCAGAATAAGTAATAATTTGTTATGTAATAAATATAAGATTGTTTATCGGATCAGGCAAGCAGAGAGGCTATAGCAGCAGCCAGCAGGTTCGTAGAAGCGTGCACAAGTTTTTATTTTTTTTGTGTGTGAAACGCTTTCTTATTCCTGAGAATAGACTTTTTCGTATCTCCCAGAAGAAACGAAGAAAGAAGTGTCGCAGAGTTAATTTCTTCCCGTAGGGAGATGAGAATGCGATGAAAGAATCGCATTCTTATCTTCTGCGATAAAAAATGTTTGCTGGGATGCCACGTGTAGGTTCGTTTTACTAGTTTTGTAATGCTCAAGCCAACCAATCTTCACGAAATTTCCATAGTATATTCATGACGATCAGGGAAGAGTCAAAGGCTATGGCTCAAGTCTATGAACCGTTCAATTCCGAACGTATTTATGCTGTGAATTGAAATAGACCAGACCCGAACCGGTTTAAAAGTGGTTAAACCGTTATCTGTTAAGTTGTTCTGTAGGTTGATAATGTGAGCAAGGCTGCAAACTTCTGAAATTCTGGAGAAGGTTCTGTCGGGGGTTTAAACCCGTTGGTCAATCTATGGTTCGGCCCTCGGACCGGTTCCATTACTTATTGTGGGTTTAAAGATTAGTTCATCGTTGAGACAATTTTTGGAAAAAATAAGACACAATTCTGTTAAGAAGCAGCTTTTTAAAACGTTACCCAAAATATGAATTAACCTCATCCATATATAAGCCGAGAGCGTAAGTTAAAGTCGGCTGTAACCGACTTCGGTATACCCGTTACTCATGAAAAAAAAATGTTAAACAGCGTTCCGGCGTTCCTGAGGGGTAAACATCCGAAAAGTATGCAACATTTTTAAACTTCGCTATTTATTATCCGATCTTGAAGTAAATTTCAGGGATTATAGTTATTGCTAATATGATATAAGTAATTTTAATGGTTTAGGAAAAAGAAAAAGTCTCCAAATTCTCAACAGTTGGCATTATAAGCTCACATTTTGTTATTATTCAGTTTCATTCAATTACAGTTCAACACGTGGCGCAGTAGGCGGTCATTACCATGACAGCTCTGCATATGTTATGGCTGAATCGTTTTGTTTTGTCAGCTGTTTTCCAAATTTCAATTACATCTTTATCGTTCGTTTGATTTCATTGGAAAGAAAAAATATTGTTTAGTGAAAAAAGTGATGTTTATTACATTAGAGTCTGATATTTGTTACGATTTTGTATCATCCGATCAGGTTCAATCTCCTTTTTAAAACCGGTTCCTAAATAGCGATTTTAAGCTAGTCCAAATTTGAATATAAAAGCTATCAGCACAATTCAAAAGTCCCAAACTTCATCGGTTATACAGCGAGTACCCATTTAAAACCCGAATCGCTACATTAAAATCCCAGGAGCAACATTTGGCAGTGTATTTGCTCTTCGATGTCGATATTCAACTGACTTTGATTTCTTATGTCAGAAAGCGCTGTTGACGTGCCGTTTATGGCGGAACGTTCCATTTTTGGTTAGATTAAGCTACACATTTGTTGACCTTTTTTGTTGGCGTGTGGAGAGAGCTTTAATTTGCCGCTGGAGCGTGATGTCATCAGCTTTTTGAGCTTACCGAACGCCACTTGCTTTTGCTCTTTAGAATAGAACAAAACTTTCTTTCTACAGTTAGTTAGCCAGCCACAAAGCACGGCAACAACAACAACAACAACGACAACCACAAAGCCGGCTATCGATTATGATTGGAGGTGAGGCTGTGCATCAACAGCTGGACAACCTCGCCTGACATGATTTTCTGGGCTATTTCAAGTGTGCGCTAGAAATACGAAATTCGATCGCCCAATCTCTTCCATCTGCTATTGTGAAAGTACATCTCGAACAACTGTCAGTCAAGTCAATTGATTTTCCGGTACCCATGGCACACTTGACATGCATAGACAGAGCGCCATCATCATCATCCCATCCATTCCCAGCCCCAGCCCACATCCATTGTGAGCGGCAGTGGAAGCATCAGCCCATTGTCACATTGTTTGTAATGTTAACGGTAATTGTGCCGCTGGTCAGCAGTGCGTATGTAATTGTTGTTTTTCTTCTGTTGCGGCGACCCACCGCATGCACAGTGGTTTGAGCACGATGCTCGTTTCAACAAAAATTAAAGACTTTTGAAATTCCGTCCTGTACACAGAACAAAAAATCCGAGATATGTGGACTAAAATCACTCCCAAACGGTGTCGGAAGTCGCTCAATCCCGGTTTTTCTCTAAAACCAAGTGCGAGAGGATTGTCTTAAGTACGGATTGTTCAATATTGGAATTCATATCTTGATACCGATATTAGCTCGGGAGAGCTTTACTTTAGTTCGCCAAAGGCTTATTTCAACAGCACCCAGAATTAATTTTATCTTGTTATTCGAGCTTGACTTTATGCCTCTGTCGGACCCAATCAAGAAGGTCTGACTTTAATTTCAGCTTGATATACGTACTTGACTCGTTTTGATTCTCAAACTATGCAGTTTTAGCCAGCTCGAGGTCATTAGTTAATTGCATAAAACTATAAAACAGGCCACAAGCAACACCACAATGGAGGCTGTTCGCTGTTTTTAAAGAACCTCTCGGTTCGACTCGGTTCATCTACTGCAATACAGCATCTACCTTCTGTGGGAGACTAATGATCCTTAAGGCGGAACTTAAAACACACGCTTGTAATCTCTTTCGATGCTCGATCAGGACTGAGTATAGTAAATTTCATTGGCTTTTAGATAAAAATTATTGCGGACACCCCCCACCTTGCAGGTGGGGTCAAGGTGGTGGTTGAAAAAAACCTTACAAAAGATGAATTTTCAACAACAAAAAAATTAAAACACAAAACTATAAATAAATATTCCGATAGTCATGTAAAATTTTAAGAAAAGGTCGAAAATAGTCCGTAATAATATAACCCGTGGAAAAAGTAGTACTAGGAGACTTTAATACACCTGTGAATGTGACTTTTCGAGTAATTGAACCATCTCACCTGGCGAAACTATCATAGGTAGAATTTTTTTAACTTCGGATTCGTGTTTATTGGGTCCTAGTTACCCAAGAAAAAAGCTTTCACCTCTAAATAAAAAACTTCGTGCAGCGCGGAGTAAAATGGGTTAACGATATATCAGAAAAAATTACTATGGTAATTGCAGGAGCAAATTGTCATAACAAGACTGTCGATTTTGTTCTGCACAAAGCGCATAAAAAAACGAAATCTTCGGAAAATTTCGTCCAGAAACCATATTTCGGATTACATTTTCTTCTCTTACACGTTATTTTATTTTTATTAAAAATAGTTTTTTTCAGACCTGTTGGAAAGGACAAAATCCCTAAATGTCTTTAATATTTGATCTTAGACCCATAGGTTCTTGGTGATTTGGTCTTGGAATTTTCCGGGCGTAGATTTCGTTTTGGTTTTTCGCTTTGTTGTTTTTTCCGCCTATTTAACCCTAGGAGGTTCCACCAGGTCTGTGCAGACCTTTTTCGCCATACCGTCAATGACTTCTAGGCGGGTATTGAGAACACAACGAGCACGAAGTCAAACCGATCTGTGTTAGTATTCGGTTATATTCGAGTTTTAAATAGTAAAAGAAAAGGTCTGTAACCATTAAAATGGTATGGATGCGATTTTTATTGATGATTTTTGTGGGTTTTTCCAAAAAATAAACAGGGGAACAAAATGGGGAAGAAAGATTAGACCCAATGGGTTCTTGGTGAAATTTTCTTCGCCCCAAATATTTTGCGTAGACATTCACCTGAGGATCCATAAGACGATGATGATTATTTAGAAGATTTCTATGAACTCGCCGCAACTGCCACCAAAGCGCTTGAAGCCGTCTACATGAGCTTAGAACAACGCTTGTCAGTCTCAATTATAGAATACCACTCAAAGGATGGGAAGCTTTGGTCAAGCGCTCCGCCGGCCAAAGGTAGAAATCGTGCGCGTAACACGTCACTATGAGTCATAAGGTCCGGCTCGAGGATTACGAAATCCCATCTCAATATTTAAATCGCTAATAACACCTGAGATCGTCAGTATAATTATGCGCGAAACTAACCGGAAGGCCCAATGGTCAATGGTCAAACATGAATAGTGACTAGCCTCCACGAACGTGGACGAAACCTGTTATTGAAAATGAAATATTCGCCTTTTTGGGCCTAACTTTGTTTGCCGGAATATTCGGGTCAAACAGTCAGCCTGTCCTTGAGTTGTGGGACCACAACGGAAACCCTATTTACAGGGCGACGATGCCTGCGCACCGATATAAAACCATTCTAAAATATATTCGATTTAATAGCAAGTTGGCAGCCAATTGATGCCAATTCCAACTACCCACTGAAAGGATTAATATATGTTGGAAAACAGGCAAATGAAGAGCGTGCGGTAAATCAAGGAGAGAACATTGTTCTGAAAATCTCGAAAAATACGCCGGTTCTGGACGAACAGTATGTGCCGATAATTTCTTCTCGTCTTATGACTTGGCCGCGGTTTGATGACAAAACGATTGGCATATGTAGGTTTTTCCCAGGTAGCTGCAGGTCCACCGAAAGATGATCAACCTGCCCATTCCGCTTTCTCTGCTACTCGACCATAGTGTTCGCTGTGCTATAAAATTGATAAACGGAATTCTGGTTTCTTCCATGTATATCTAGTACAATTCTCGTTTGGTCCAGTGGTTTGCAAAAAGTGAAAAGAAAGCATTTTCATTCGGAATGGACAACACAAAAACGAAACCGAAGCGGAATTGCGCTCGATTTACTTCTCAAAAAGTAAGGAAATTAAGACCATGCCTGATAGTTTCTTATTGTTTCTTATGTTATATTTTTTAGCTCATTGTACACTGAGAAAGATTTGAGATATCTAAAGTCAATGCAATGTGTTGGCACTTTTATCAGGACAAAACTTATCCAAAAATTTTTTTTTTTAAAAAAAGTTGTTGTGGGTTTTTAATCAATGGGCGTGTTCACCAGCATACACCAATCATCTAACAAAAATCATCAATAAAAAAAAGTGTTAGTCTGCTGGTGAACGAGTTTGATAGAATTTTTAGGCAACAAAGTTATCGATATATTTTTGTTGGCGGAAGGTTTGAATTTTGACAACAAACAGCTTAATATAATTAAGAACTGACTACTAAATATTTATGACCGTCGTCACTAGCACCAACTGCTCCTGGAATTCCCCTTGAATTTTCCTTAAGACTTTGTTAGCCATTTAATGTTTGTTGTACGCCCGGCCCCGGCGAGAATGTGCACATAAAATCGAATATCCGATGGCCAAATCTTTTTCCTTTGTCGAAACATACATTTACCATTGAGAAGGACTCTAATCCACACAAAGAAGGGTCTGAAAATGTTAATTTTAACAGAGTGGCAATGGGCTAAGAGCAGAGATGGCCGAATAAGGACAATTCGTTCCCGTCCCGCCACGATCCCGACCAACAAATTTTAAATCAATATCGTCGCGCCTGATCCCCTACTTCTCTCGGGTCCCTGGAATCCCGTCGCGAGCCCATCTCTAGCTATGAGTCCTTAACGATGCACGGGACATCATGAAATAATCCTTAAATTTGTTCATTCTATATTTTTGTACTGTCCCAACTAGTAGTGTGACCAAAAGATTTGAGTTTCCTTCTACTTAGAGCTGGGCAATGGCAAAAAAGATGAAGTAATGTCTCCTCCTGTTCTTCTAAAGAAATCGCTGTGATCGACGCCCAAGCCCGCTGCATGCCTGCTAATAAGGCAGTGACCCGTTATGGCCCAGACCAGAAGTAAGATGTTTTCCCTTTCAGGTTAAACGAGGACCACGTGACCCTAGCTACAGCGCATGCCGGAAGGTTATTCCATCGTTCCGTAACCAGGCGCCGGGTTTCATTCCTTGTGATTATCTTGTATGAGGATATGGGCATCCCTATCAAGCTCTTCTCTGGGAGGAGCTGAATGGTAGTGCCTTGACAAACCGTGATGAGGTGTCCATGTACCCAAATGAGGTGGTTACTACGCGTACGCAGGGCTTCTCCTTTTTGGAGTGGCGTATTTTCAAGATTACCAGTAGGGTAGAGCCTTCAGACCCTTGCACGAATTTCCGTGAGCTTCTGACGAAACCACGTCCTCTGCCATTTCATTTATTAAAAACAAACAGGTTTTCCCATTCATTTTGCATTTGCCTTCTTAAAATTTATTGTTTGTTTACTTCTGACAGCTGTGAGCTATCGATAACAAATCATAAACCAGCAATTCTAACAAACTATTTCTTTGTTAGACTCACATCTAACACAATCACGAAAAATAGCAAACATGATTGCGCATCATGCCCGTTCACCAAAAAATATTTTTTGCACACGCTCAATGTAATATTGGACTTACTTGTTGTTTCTATTAGGAATTTATATGATAAAACATTGTGTTTTAAGGGCTTTTAATTTTGTGGTTTCGGTTGTGTACTTTTCCTGGAATGCCTTTTTTGTATTTTTTTTATATTTAATCGAACTTAAATAATGTTTGCTGAATCGAGCTACGTAATCTAAATGATTTCATTCAAAAATATAAAAAAAATCTTTTTTATTATTTCACTGATGATAGAAATCTCTATACCCTTTGCCGACGGTTGGTTTGTAAATCTCTCGAAAAATTTCTCACAGAACTAGAGATTTATTTTTAATTAGAAAATCTAGTTGGACCACCAGATTTTCCAATTTATGTTCCATCTCTAAAAACAGGGCTGAATCTCTCGCAAAAAATTTCTTATTTCAGATGTGAGGTTAATTTAACGATTAAATGAAATTTTTTGTTTGTGTTATATGTTTAATGATGTATTTTTAAATAATAATTTAATTTTAAGTCGCTTTCTCCACCAATATAATTCAAAATTTAAAAGTTTGATCCAAGTCGGATGAGTTTTAGCATAAAGCTGCCAGTGAGGAACGGTCGTTTCTCCTAACAAAAATTAGTTCTAAGAAAAATAAGAATTGGATTGGTTGTTATTTGGTTGGAAGATTTTGCCATACTTTCTAGTTCGGAATATTATCTGCTTCAACACAATTTTAGAGAGTTTCATCAAAATCGAATAAATATATCGTATATTTCATGCTCCGAAGGTATATAAACTTCGGTCGATCCGAAGTTAGCTTCCCTCTGTTTTTTTTTTGTCAATGATCGATCTGTTAATAAATTTTTCTCCACGGCGGAGTTTAACATACGCTTTCGGGTTATAATAAAAAACACTATTGATAACAATTTATGCGATTGAACCACCGCATGCACAATAAAGTTATTTTAAGAAAGCTTTTTTTCTTCTCAAATACTTAAACCAAAAATAATCGCGTTTCACTTCAGTTTTGATTATAAAAAATTCAATCAAAGATTTTACAAGGCCATAAATGTTGATAACAATTTCGCCCCACTGTCTGGGCAGCAGCCCTATTACCTATTTACGTACATATGTTTGAAATGTATGTGTCTGTCTGTCTGTGTGAGCGTTCTAAATAGTTTTGTGTGTGGCGGCGTCGGCGGCGGCGTCGACAACAATAGACTTGTGGCCCCCCAATTGTCAGCATCAGTTGTGTCGACCACTGTGCCAGTTAGCCACGGGGTTGCCCTGCCTGCCTGGTCGCCATTTGGCAACCCTGTTTTATCAACCCCAAACATTTTGATACGGGCCCCCTTCACTTTTCTGTTGTATTTTTATCTATTTCCATTTATCAGTCAGTCAGGCAGCTTCCCCAACTATTTGTACCTTTATGTAGTTACGTGTTTATGTTGTTCTTTTTTGTTATTATTTTATTTTCGGTGCGGTGCTGCTGTGTATAACATTGTGGAGAGCGAAGAATCGTTCACTCTCTGCTGCTATGGCTCTCTTTCTCTTGCTCTCACTCGTTCTCTGCCTATTACTTTGCAGTTTTGTGAGTGCGCAAAAAAATGATGTCATGTTTGTTGGTTTAAGTTTAACAACGTTGCCAGATGTGGCGCGTTTCGAGTTTTGTTTGTTTTTGTTATTACACAGGGCCTCATTATTGTTGTTGCTTTTGTTGTCGTGATTATTGCGCACATCTTTTACAATAAAAACCCAAAACGACGCAAAAAAAAAAAAAAAATAACGAAAACGGCAATGTCTGGTTTTGTTGCTGTTGTTGTTTTTGTTGTAACAGCTGCCAAAAATCTGAACAGAATTTGCCGGTCAATTTTCGGTTTGTTTTTGTTTGGCCAGCAGAAGCGACGCGGTGGGATTTTATTTTGCGCGCAATTTCCCCCCCACCCCTCTCTTTGCTCAACATAAATAATCAGGAAATGCATGAAAATTTGGAGAATTTTCAGAAATTTTCTTTAAATAGAACGCATTAAAATCGTTGACGTTTATAAATTACGTTGAACAAAAAAGAACAAATAAAACACTTTGAATAACTTCGTAAGAAACTCAATTAAAAGCTGAAAATAGCGCAAAGTTAACCTCGATGCATCGAATTTTGATGTCACGTGATTTTTAATGATCGACGAAAAAGAAAAATATATTAATTGTCTTCCAAAGGACCGAACGTTTTTTAGGTCCAGCAGAATATTGAAAAAAAGGTGATAACTTAGAGAAGGGTCTGTTCTAAGCAAGGCTGCAAACCGGTTCTGAGCCGAACCCCTTAGAACCGGTTCCGGTGTTTTTTTTTGGGTCCGACGAACCGGACCATGAACCGAACCTGAAATATTTTCGACTCCTATTTTATTTTACTTCAAGCGAACCGAGGTTCGAACCAAAACCTTGGGTTCAGGGGTTCCGAGAACCGGTCCGCGAACCGAACCTTAAGCTTTACAACGGGTTCGAACCCCCGGACCGAACCTTCTGTAAAATTTTTAGAGGCTTGTAGCTTGTAAGAATGTAAGAACTTTATTTGGATATTATCAGGCCTGCGAACCGGCTTTGACTTTTTATTTACTTCTGAACCGAATACCTTAAACAGAACCACGTGTGAAAAAACTGAACCTAAATCTGCTTGGTTCAACAAAAGTTAGACATTTGGAAATCTGACTACAAAGCGAGTCTTCAGCATTATGGTATTTCGATATTTCATTAAGAATAATAGAAAAACGTTTAGAATTAGTAATAAATTCGTCATTAATTCAACGACTCTCAATTTATTTGGACTCCCAATTCCAAAGTTTATTAAAAGAATGGATTGTGGTTTGTTGTGTGCTTAAAACTTGAAAACGACTGGACCAAATTGGATACTTCCTTCAGCGGGTTTTGTTTGTAAAAACGAAAAGTGGGAAAATTATTAACATTAATAAAACCTCAATTCGCCGGGGCATCCTCGGCGAGCTGGACTCCCTTTTGAATGAGCACAATTTATTATTAAAATTCTTTAAATCCCACATTAACGAATTGCAAAGTGACAATCACGCTATTGTTATAAAACACCAGCTGGAGAGCAAGTGCTTAGAAGGTTATTGTAACCGCAACGTGCATCCACACGATTGACGTCCTTACCGTCCATAAAGTAGAGTTGTAAAAATGTATGTGGTTCTTTCAGCATTGTCAGCAATGAGCCCACTTCATGGTACATTTTGAAGTTTGAATTCAATTGCTGACCAATTGCGTCCGTATTGTGCATTATTTCTGTTGCTACGAATGAAGTCATTTGAAAGCAAGAATTAAATCTATGGATATACTTCAAAAACAGGTTTGCATCTGGATCCGTGCCCTTCTAAAGTTCTGGTGGCCCAAATAGCCACCCCTACATGTTTCTGGCGTTGTTTACTGTAACACACACACACAGATAGGCCAAATTGATATAACGATTTTAACAATAAAAAAATAGTGACACTGCCTGCTGTGTCTTCAATTCAAAAGAATGTTCTGAGTGACTCCCAAAACACCTAGCGTTACGAAATATTGTTAAACCCCAATTCTACACCTGCCGTATATATTTAAAAAAAATTTCATTAAAATCGGTAAAACCATTTCGGAGGAGCTTGCTAACTAACATGTGAAGCGAGATTCTTATACAGAGTTTGTCCGGAAAGTAATAGGACTGAGTCGATTTAAAGAATCTATTGAGCCAATCGATACAATTCTTTAAAAACTTTTAAAATAGGCTCCTTCTGCGAAGATGCAGTGCTGCCAGCGCGATTTCCAGTCGTCACGGAAAGCATTCTCCGGAATAGCCGCGGTGCATGCTTGGATACCCTCTGTCGTCTCAAAATGCTAGGCTTTTAATCGGCCTTTTCAGGCGAGGAAACAAAAAAAAAGTCCGGGGCTGTAGGGCGGCTGCGGAACCATTAGGATGCCGGCCTTGGCGGATTTCCACGCGTCGCATTTCTGGTCGTCAGTGAGAACTTTGCGCATGTCCAAATGCTCCGTCACAATGTCATGAACTGCAGATTTTGGTAAATTTAACATCTGGGCAATTAAACGAATAATTAGTCGAAGGTTTGAGTTCAAAACTTTAAGCACACAAGTCACATTGTCGGCGACCTCTTCCCGGCCTTCCAAAAAGGCCTGGTGCCACCGAAACACACCACCTCTTGCTAAAGTAACATTTGGGTAATCCTGCTTGAACATATCAAACGCCTCTGTCGCAGATTTACCGAGTTTCACACAGAACTTAATCGCTCGTTTGTTAGCTAGGAACGCCCTCTACCGAATACTGTCGGTGCGCGCACGCTCCGAAGTACAGTCGCGGCGGAAGACAATCAGTCCTATTACTTTCCGGACAAACTCTGTATACATATGCTTATGTGGTGGGAGATGCTTTTTTCTATGCGTTACGAACATCTGGAAGAGTATACAAAGGTACACAAAAGTTCTAAAAAACAACTGGAATAAAGTTTTTTATAAACTCAAAAATAAGTCCCTCTCTACCGTCTCCCACTCATCACCACCATATCTCATTACAGGGGACTCATTTTATTTAATTTTTTAATATTTCTTGGATCAAATATGCACTTACCTATTTTAAGAAAGATTCGAACTCATTTTTTAAGTTTGAAACATAATAGGCTCAAGTAAATATATTCTCAACAAAAGTAGGATTCCTACTAGAGGTGCGCAAATGAGCGAATTTTCTTTCACGTCACTAACGTCAGAAGAAAAAATAAAAATAATTTTTTTTGTATTTTCTATATATTTTCTAGGCGTTTAAAAGTTCAATTTCTTGAATTTTCGCGTAAAAAACAGTTTTTTTTCTTGGTCGTTGAATTCAAACTACTAAACCGTTTTAAAAACAATGTTCTACGCGATTATAGCCAGTTCAATTACCTTTCGATTTATATCTTTCTCTATCTGACGATTATGAATTGATTTATGGCTTAAAATGCAAGAGCACCTTCCAAAAAAGGAAAAAAACTCATATTTCAAAAAACGGAGCCATGAAAAATATTTAAAATCGATTTTTAAGATCACCATTCTATAAACTACACTACAAAAATATTTCAGTTGAAATGGGTCATTTACTATTTTTATTTTTGTTTATTAATATCTGGATTGATCAAAATTCATTCTAAATAATTTAATCGGGAACACTTTAAAAATCGTTTGATCACTTTGATTTCGATTCATATATTGCTTGACTTTTTTGACTATAATGAAGTGAAATATGGCTTAAAATGTAAGAGCACCAACCGAAAAAATTTGAAATCGATTTTTGAGATCACCATTCCAAACTACCCTAAAATAGGTTTCAGTAGAAATGGGTCTTTTTGGCTGTAAACAAGTGTAATTAACTTACTTGATAAATTCTTCTTATGTACTGTTGTGCTGTTGCTCTGTCTTCGTATTTCGTGGCTGTATTGTGCTATAAGAATTTTTGTTCCCTTTATTTTTCATTTATGGTTTCTTATTTTTGATGAAATGTATAAGTAAAATCATTCCTATTTTTCTTTCTCTATATAATAAAAAATAAATTAAAATAATATCTATTAGAGTTGTCGATTAGTAAAAGAAATTTACAAAAATTGTAAGAAAGTTTCACCAAGAAACCTTGGGTCTAAAGTGAATTCCTAGCCCGCACAAATCGACCTTAATTTTTAATGTCATTTTAGGATTTTGTCCTAGCTACTGTATTTAGCTATAGATTTTCTTTAGCAATACCTTATTTCTACGTAAAAGCGATTTTCAACTAAAAAAGGAAAATATTTTCCTGCAGTTCAGTTGGAAAAGAAAAAATGAGGAAAGCTTACTTCGGCTCGACCGAAGTATATACGGGAGCATGATATATTTCTGCCAGTTTTTTATATGGCAGCTATACGATATATTCATCCGATTTTGATCAAACTCTCCAAAATTGTGTTGAGACAGATAATATTCATAACTGGAACGTACAAAGACGCTACCATTGAAAACAAAAAAGTTTTTCTAACTAAAACTATTTTTTCGACCGATCATTCCTATGGCAGCTATATGCTATAGTCATCCGATTTGGATCAGACTTGACAGAATTATGTGTTAGCATATCATATTGATCAGTAACGAGTTTGGGAGCGATAGCATTGAAAACAAAAAAGTTTTTCATACTAAAACTTTTTTTCAGACCTATCTTTTGTATGGCAGCTATACTATATAGTTGCCCGATTTTGATAAAACTTGCTGAAATTATGTGAAAGCATAAAAAACTCATAAATACGAGGGTTGGGAGCGATAACATTTAAAACAAAAAGTTTTCTCATAAAACTAGTTTTCCAACCGATCGATCGGCAGCTATATGCTATAGTCCTCGATCCGGCCGGTTCCGACAAATGTGCAGCGTATTTGTACCAAATGACTTTGTGCAAAGTTTGGTTACGATAGCTTTAAAACTGACGGAGGAGATAGAAACAGACGGACAGACGGACGGACAGACGGACATGGCTATATCAACTCAGCTCGTCATGCTGATCAAGAATATATATATTTTATGTGGTCGGAGATGCTTCCTTCTGTGCGTTACAAACATCTGGACAATTTCAATATACCCTCTCCAAGGGTATAAAAATATTTCCAACTTAAAAGAATAGAAATTGTGGTTTCTGGACAGTAATTTATATGTTTTGGAGAGTAATTTATATGTCGAGAAAGAGCAGGAAAACCATCTGGTGGTAATGAAACCATTCCATCATAGCTACAACAATTGGTGCATTTAAGCCATGGCATCAAGGAATAACGACCACTTGCTCGTGAATGGTATTTATTGACTTTATGCGGACTAAATTTGCTTTAAATCTTGGCCACGCCCCCCCCCCCGTTGATTTGTGTATCTCCTCACAAGATATGCAGTTTTATCAATGTGAAATCTTATTCATTCAAAAAATGGGAATTTGAGACTCGCAATGGGCAGTATCCTCAATTAAGAATTATGTAACCATTTGTCAAAATAAAGCCTCGAATCTTCAAAATTATCGGAAATATGTTTGGGATACTAATGGCGATGGGTGTAATTGTTATGTTGTGCCCAGAATGAGCTTACAGCCGCGTGAAAACAAATACAAATGCACAAAATATATTTCAAGCAAAAAAAATACAAGAAATACAAAGAGAAACCCGATTTTTCGCATAAGTAACATTGTTGTTGCTTTTTAATTTGCCAGAGACAGGAGAGAGAGAGCACCCTTAGCTCCTTAGCTCAGAAAGAAAAAAAAGGAGAGCACCCATATGAATTTGTTGTTGCTTTATGTAGGCTTATGGCGTGCGTTGACCGTAAACGCACCAGCTATTCTTTTGCGCCAAAAAACCACGAATGCGGGCTTTGCAGAATTGGCTTGGGCACCCCTGCGTTACAGCCATAGGAATATTAAGAAACATAAAATGCCATTTTCCCCAAAAATCGGGCTTTCCGTATTGTTTTTGAATTGTACTTACTTTTATTTTATTTATTTATAATATGTTCGAGGGCAATGTTAAACTGCAAACGGACAAAGAATTGTACTTATTACTTGGTCAATAATAACAATTATCTAAGTTTTAAAACCAACAGTCTTAAAGAAAAATGTCAAAATTTTACTTTTATGAGCACACTCAGAGAAAAAACCAAGCCGATCGTGCTTGATATCAAGCAGTTTTAATATCAAAAGTACGGTAAGAAATAAAGCTCGAATTTCTGAGACGTTCGAAGTCAAGATTAATTGTCTTCTCCTATGCAAGCAGTTTTCGCTCTAAAAAATCAAGAAGAAAAAATCTAAATTGAAGCCGAATTCTGTCTCGCCGATTCGTGCTAGATTTCTCTCGGTGCATAAACCCTTATGTAGTTCTAAGGCAATTACTAGTAAAGAAAAAATTGCCTATAAACCGCGAACCAAGTCTTCGTTGGCAAAACTGAAAACGCAGATCTGTATATTTTTAGATCTGGTTTATGGCCTATGTGAATTGATTTATGGGCGAGTCTAAGAATGGTACTCCATAACGCGGTTTTTTGGCTGTCGCTCTTAGGACATGCAAATACCATCATAAAAAAACGATTTGAATGAAAATCTACCGAGCGCTTTTAAAGATTTTTAAGAAATAAGGGTTTTCTTCTTCTGGAGGTACCTTAACCGATTGCACGATTGAAGGGAATTTTTTATATTGCATTCCCAATGACCCTGTTCACATTCGCTGAATTTTAGAGAATTTTTTCTTAAACCCCAAAAAACGAAGATAAAATTGTCGTCGTTTTGTGTTGCAAGTACAAAAGAAGCTTCATTTGAAAAATTGGGTATGAGGTGATGAGGTTCCATTTATCATAATTTAAGGGTCTTAAGTCGGGGTTTTTTTTTTAGTTTTGCAGGAATATTGGACTAACCAACTAAGCATGAAAAATAAACATTAAACGCGAAAAATATCATAAATTAAAGTTTAAAGCAAATTCTATGCAAAATTGCCAAACATCTTTTAATATTATTAATTTCATGAAATGGGTACAAAGCTTTAAGAGAGTATATCTATGAAACGGTGAGAGCAAATTTCAATTTGTAATTTGTTTTTTTTTTTTTTTAAATTTGCCCATCTTTTAAACTGCATCACTAGTTTTTTTTAACTTTCATAGAAATTTTAAAAGTTATAATGAGTTTTTTTAACAAAAATTATGACAAATTTAGAAAAAAAATTTAATATATGGTACATAAATGAGCAAAAGCAAAGCTAAAACTTATGGTTTATGCTCATAAAAGTAAAATTTTGACATTATTCTTTAAGAATGTTGATTTGAAAACTTAGAAAATCGTTATTATTGACCAAGTTATAAGTACAATTCAACACCAATACGGAAACCCCGATTTTTGGGGAAAATACGATTTGCGCGACCTTTAAACGTCTTTCGAAAAATCTGAAAAAAATCTCATAAATACTTCACGCTATAAGCTCGCGGAAAATGCCTGTGCTTTTTTTTTTTGACACCCTAATGCTCCTCCAATTCGCGTTGTTATTAGCGTATTTGTTGTCAAAAAAAATCCAATTCAAATACGGACTTAACGCCCATTGGCTTTCATTCGAAGGCCCAAAAAAGTTATCAGTTTTATTTCAAAGTTGTGATTGAAATTTTTCATATGGGCTTTATGTCCGTTAACTTTTCTGTCATGTTACCGCTATAAAATAAAGTCGTACGATTTGGCCAATTTTTTCATTATATATTTAAAATATTTTTGGAAATTTTTGTTAAAAATTTCATAACGATGTCACCACTAGAAGTATTTATTGCCGAGTCTCCATAAAAGCACAACCACTGTGGTGCCCTGATTTAAACTATTTGGACTTAAGTATTGTGTCAGGTTTAGCTAAACTTTGTCTTTATAGAGCTGGGCTCGAACACCATTTCTGTTTTTATCATGTTCGAATCGCTATTCACTTTGGCACTAATTGAAATGCTAAGAGCTATATTATCTCTATAAATATAAAAGAGTGTCCTGACTGACTGACTGATTGGCAATCATCGCACAGCCTAAACGGAAAGAGATAGAAAGCTAAAATTTTGACACGAGTTTCAACCGAAAAAGTCGTGAATGGAAAAATGCCATTTTTCATCAGATTGACTTGAAACTTGGTTTGTAAGCATAGTACGCGAAATAATTCGACACGTGTCTTCCCGATCTCGGGGAATCCGGACACGAGGAAAATGGCCGGAAAATTCTGCATGCAAAAAATCTATTTTTCATCCGATTGGCTTCAAACTCGGTTTGTAACGATAGAATACGAAATAGTTTAAAATGTGATTTTTCGAAGCTGGAAAATTTGACCTGACGGTCGGAAAATTGCCCGAAAATTCTGTATAAAAAAGAACAATTTTTCATCCGATTGGCTTGAAACTTGGTTTGCAATGATAGATTACGAAATAGTTTGAAATGTGATTTTCTGAAGTTGGAAAATTTGACCTGACGGTCGGAAAATTCCCGGAAAATTCTGCATGCAAATAAACTATTTTTCATCCGATTGACTTGAAACTCGGTTTGTAAGGACAGCGTACGAAATAATTAAGTGTGATTTTTCAATGTCGGAAAATCCGCCCCAGGCGTGAAAATGCCCGGAAAATTCTACATGCAAAATGACTATTTTTCATCCGATTGACTTGAAACTCGGTTTGTACGGTCAAAATGAAAATTTATTTGTGATTTAATTTTTCCATGCTGGAAATAACGCCGGGATGCCCACTGGGAAGTGAATGGGATGTGGGTGGGATGTGGGTGGTTTGTTGTTTTGGAAGTGGGTGGTAAGTGGTTGTGAAGTGGGTGGAATTTGGCGGGAAGTGGGTGGGATGCGGGAGGAATGTGGGTGGGATGTGGGTAGTATGCAGATGCGAAGTGGGTGGGATGTGGGCGTGTTAGTGGGTGGGATGCGGATGTAGATGGTATGTGGGCGGGAAGTGGGAGGGAAGTGGGGTGGGTGGGATGGTGGCGGAAAGTGGGTGGGAAGTGAGCGGGAACTGGGTGGAATTGGATGTAGAGTGGATGGAAGGGATGGGGGTGGGAGTTGAAGGGAAAACCCATCAGCAAAGAGCATACTGTTGAAGGCGCAGCGTAGCGCGTCGGGTTATTTGCTAGTAAATAATAAATCGAACTGAAAATTTATTTTGACTTTTATACCCTTGAAGAGGGTATATTGAAATTGTCCGGATGTTTGTAACGCACAGAAGAAAGCATCTCCGACCACATAAAGTATATATATTCTTGATCAGCGTGACGAGCTGAGTTGATATAGCCATGTCCGTCTGTCCGTCCGTCTTTTCTTTTCTCTGTTTCTATGCTATCTCCTCCGTCAGTTTTAAAGCTATCGCAACCAAACTTTGCACGAAGTCATTTGGTATAAATACGCTGCACATTTGTCGGAACCGGCCGGATCGGATGACTATAGCATATAGCTGCCATAGGAACGATCGGTTGAAAAAGTAGTTCTAGTGAGAACACATTTTTTTTTCAATGCTATCGCTACCAACCCTCGTATTTATAAGTTTTTTATGCTTTCACATAATTTCAGCAAGTTTTATGCAAATCGGGCAACTATATAGTATAGCTGCCATACAAAAGATAGATCTGGAAAAAAGTTTTAGTATGAAAAACTTTTTTGTTTTCAATGCTATCGCTCCCAAACTCGTTACTGATCAATATGATATGCTAACACATAATTCTGTCAAGTCTGATCCAAATCGAATGATTTTAGCATATAGCTGCAATAGGAAAGATCGGTCGAGAAAATAGTTTTAGTGAGATAAACTTTTTTGTTTTCAATGGTAGCGTGTTTGTACGTTTCAATTATAAATATTATCTGTCTCAACACAATTTTAGAGAGTTTGATCAAAATCAGATGAATATATCGTATAGCTGCCATATAAAAAACTGGCAGAAATATTT